>JAZKJV010008065.1:420000-699307 GCA_037367405.1 Ottelia alismoides | reverse complement strand
TCGCTGGATGAACGATCCGGATCAAACCCCTGCTGGATCCGACGGTGTAGATCTCGTGTGAACGGACGATCTGGATCAGAACTGGAGCGGAGAGGACAATCGGACGGTCGCTGAACCTCCTCCAAGAACAGCTCACCGGTAAAGTTCGTCGGCCCAATGCACGCGGTGGGGGGCTCCAATGATGCTACTGGAATGTGGAAACACTCCGTCACGATGATCCGCAGCTAGTAGGCACCTCCAATGTGGCCGAGAAGCTCCGGGGAGCTCCGACGACGGCGGAGGCTCGAAATGGCTATGCTCGAATCTTTGGAGTCTCAGATGGGTCACTCTGACCTGCAAAATGGCACAACACTACTCCTGGGTCGAGGGCAAAGTGCCTCGACCCGGTTAGGGGTGAAATGGTGATCGGAAAGGGAGCAGAACGAGGTCTCCGGCGTGGCGACGACGGAGGAGACTCGGTTCTTGGTTTCGGGGCGATCCAAGGTGAACGGAGGGTCGCAGAACGTGGATAAGGGTCTCGTGAGTGTGAATCCGGGGTCCGATGATCGAGTGGGTGCCCGAGATGATGTGAATTAGCCGACGACTGTCGGCGGTGCTAATTGTGCGTAATCGGAAATTCGACGAAACTAAGGTGAATCGGGGATACATGATGGTCGCATTCGACTGGGCTGAAGCTAAGGAAGCTTCTGGGTCTTTGCCTCAAGGGGTCGTCGGGTTCCGAGGCTCAGGTGCACCTCGTTGCGGTGCACGGCGAAGGGCTCGCCGGATCAGTGGTTGGGGACACCTCCTCCTTATTGCGATGCGGCCCTCGGCTAGCTGTCACTCTGGGGAAGGTCGTGGAGGTCCTGGGATAGAAAGACGGAGCTAAATATGGCGTGGAATGTGCGGCGGAGGAGATGCTTTATAGTGCCAGGGGTCCGGGAAGATGGGAGTCGGGCGCGCTTGGTGAAGCACGGACCCCTAGGCAGCTGATCGAGCGAGGATGTCGGATCAACAAGGGTTAAATGGCGCCCGGGGTTTGGATAAATGGAGGTCGGATCGAGTCAGCAAAAATCGGAGAAATCGGGTCAAAACCCGATCTGCCTGGAAGGGGGTCCACGGGGGAGAGTTGACCGGGTGTCAACAATCCCCCGTGGACCAATGGAATAATTCCATTTATTAATTCTTTGGAAATTCAATTAAAATTATTAAATGATTTTATTTCGAAAAAGTCAAAACATGAAAAATGTTTATTTTTTTCAAATCATTTTTTAAGATTTTTTTTATTTTTTTGAAAAAATATATAACGTATTTACATTATATTTTTATTATATACAAGTATATGTACATATGTATTTTTAATTTTTATTTTTGATTGTATATTTTTGTACATCCAAATTCATATTTTATTTATTTATAACATAAAATTTGGAATAATGAGGTATTTTTATTTTATTTTTATGATATATTTACATGGGTTAAATAAATATGTCTATATACATATGTACATAGTATATATACAAGGTGGGAAATGATTTTTATTTTTGTTTTATTTTTCTGATTTTTATTTTATTTATTTAGACCATAAAATTTGTAGTATAAAAATATATTTTTATTGGAGTTATTAATAATTTACAAGGAGAAAATAAATAGGTATTTTATTGTATATACATGGTTTATGTACACTAGTGAGAGAGACTTTTATTTATTTTTATTTTTCTCATTTTTATTTTTGTTTTATTTTTACAAATATGTACAAAATATGAGAAACACTTTTTATTTTTATTTTCAGGAAAATAAATTTATTTATATTCATGGGGGTTTTGTACACATATGATTGACCTTATCTCTCTCTACTTGGGTTCTTTTGCGGTCAGGCCCATGCTGAGCCCTCCCTTGAGATTAGGTCACTCAATATTTATTCTAAATATTTCCATCTTTTTCTTGTGTTTCTTTATTCCTTTATTTTTACTCAAAAACATGCTAATTATGCATATACACATAATTCATGTGTTTTGCCAATTTATGATATTTACACGTATTTACATGGTATTTGGCAAAGGTTTCTTGCTAAAATAAAGGAATAAAGAGTGATGAATGGGGATTTATCACCCCCCTATACTTTACTTTTGCAAGTCCCTTAGCAAACACTTATTTGAAAAAGAAGTACAAAAGAGAAATAAAAAAGAAAAAGAGGAGAAATCAAGGTTGATTATTAAACTTTCCGTCATTAAATTGAAATATGGAGCTCTGTCAGACCTTTGGACTATTAATTTGTCGAAACATTATTTAGACTTAAGCTTAAAACTTAACAGCCTCTAAGTTTCACCAATCTATGGTCAAGACTCCTCAATAAACCAGATCAGAATAAGTCTACATACACAAACTCTAATGACCATGAATCTTTCCTTGTACGGTGTAAGTGATATGTAGCTCCCCACCTCAGAAGTAATAAAGAAAAAACCTCCCTCAATCCGGTATCTCTAATGCCTCGGTTTAGCAACTCTTTCCTCGAGAAGCGGGGTATTCCCTTCTAAGTTCAAGTGCAACCGGCTCAAGAAGAGGGGGAAGAAGAGAATGGACCATGGCCAGTGTAGCCTTGTATCCTTGGGAGCTCTAACCAGTGTAGTTGAGTCTCCCGCTGCAAGCTTCATGAGATGGTCATGTATAACATAAGCTTTTGCTTTATTTGACTATATACACTCTGGTGGGATTATTAAATTTTCCATCCGACCCACCACTTTTTTGGAGTTCTTTTCTTTTTGCATCATTTTTTTCACGTGGATCTATACAACATATCTACATGGGGCGGCATATATACAAGGAGTTTTTCCTCTTGAGCCAGTAGACTATCCCTCTTTTGATGCTTTATTGCAACCCACAGTTTCTATCTTTAGACTTCATAACCACCAGACCAAGTTGAGACGCACTTCCTTCACTATAAGAAGAAGAGAGTTCCGCCTAGAAGTACTACCCTCATATGCTACCCCAAGCCAAAGGAAACTACCTCCTCACCACCTCATCCGTGGAGAGCTATGTGTAAAGTGTTGGTGCAAGTAAAGCCATTGTCTCTGAGGGTCATGCGTGTGTTGTTAGGTTCTCTACTTAGGCTCATCAAGATTACATATACTCATATCCTAGTGGACTCAAAGAATTAAGTCTCAATAGCTCGAACAATGTCCTCAGAGTGATCAAGAGCGATAAAGAAGAAATAACTCGTGCTTAGTATAGGGAAGTGAAAAGGAATGGTATATACAAGAATGAAGAGAAGACTCGGTGTTTCCCCCTATACTTAGGATCAAGTAATCATAAGTATAGCAAGCTGTACATGAAGGGAAATCCGAGTGGAAGGATGTACAGGGTCTACCCCCCCATACTTAGGGTGAAATATCCCTAAGTATAGGCAACAAAACAAGGGTAGAAAGAATCAATAGAATACCCGAGAGTCCTACATCCCCCCTATACTTAGGGTAATGTACATCCTAAGTATAGCATAATCATAAGATGAGAAAAGGGATGTGGGACTAAAGAATAGAGTGATACGGACAACTAGATCTATACAAGTCGGAAGAACAGTGATAATCAGGCGTGAGATGCAATAGATGTGAGTCAAGAGACCACATCTCAGGCAAAGTGAATAGGGGCAACATCAACGACCCGTGGCTCATGATCTACATATGGCTTGAGCTGCTGGCCATTCACTCAAAAGGTAGCATGAGAAGACAACTCAGATATATCAATACTCCCATTGTCATGCACCTTTCTAACCAAATAGGGTCCCTTCCATTTGCTCTGTAGCTTCCCTGGAAATAGACGAAGCCTAGCATCAAAAAACCATACTCTATGCTCTGGCTCAAACTGCTTGTGGCTGATATGAGAATCATGCCACTCCTTCACTCTCTCCTTATAATGTAGGCTGTTTGAAAAGGCGGTATCACGAAGCTCCTCCAAGGTTGCTAACTTTGCCCTCCTCTGATATCCTACACTCTCTGGATCCAAAAGTATATCAGTGACTGCCCAAAGTGACCTATGTCTCAACTCAACAGGTAAATGGCATGGCTTGCCATAAAAAAGGCGAAAGGGAGATGTACCCAAATGAGTCTTGAAAGACGTCCGATATACCTATAAGACCGAGTCCAAAAGCTGTGACCAATCCTTTCGGTCAGGGCAGACGACTTTTTGCAATATAGTCTTGATCTCCCTATTCGACACTTCAGCAAGACCATTCGTCTGAGGGTGGTATGGAGTGGCAACTCGATGGTCTATGCTGAACTCGCTAGCAAGGGCCTTTACCTTATCGTTGACGAAATGAGACCTCCCATCAGATATCAATGCTCGAGGTACCCCGAACCGTGAAATGATATTCTTCCTCAAAAATCTGCAAACAGTCCTAGCATCTGCGGTTCGGGCGGGGATGGCCTCAACCTAACGACTCACATAATCTATGACCAACATAATGTACTCGAATCCCTGACTCTTAGGGAATGGACCCATGAAATCGATGCCCCATGGGTCAAAAACCTCACAGAAGTGTATGGGCTGCATCGGCATCATATCACGCTGTCCACAAGTGCCCATCCTCTGATAGTCAGTACACCTCTTAACAAACTCATCAGAGTCCTTGAAGAGCGTAGGCCACCAAAGGCTGGATGGGAGCACTTTCTGTGCCGTTCTCCTCCCTGAGTGATGTCCTCCTACCTCAAGCTTGTGGTAGTAAGTAAGGACGCTGTGGTGCTCCTCCTGAGGAATGCACCTACGCCACATACTATCCCCTCCCTCGTGGTAAAGGACGGGATCCTCCCAATGGTAAAACTTAACCTTCGCGAGGAAGGTCTCAAGTTTCTGCCTGGGCCAATCTTGTGGAACTTTCTTGGAGACAAGATAGTTCACCATATCAGCATACCATGGGAGCGAGGCGATAGCAAGGATCGCCTCATCTGGGAAGGTCTCACAAATAGGCTCAGTCTGCTCAGAATCCTCAAGATACTCCAATCGGGAGAGATGATCTGCCACCACATTCTTGACTCCAGGCTTATCCTTAATCTCTATATCAAACTCCTGGAGTAGAAGGATCCATCTGGTCAATCTGGCTTTGGCATCCTTCTTTGCCATGAGGTACCTGATGGCGGTATGATCAGTGTAAGTGGTCACTCTAGATCCAATGATGTAAGATCTGAACTTATCTAGGGAAAAAACTACGGCTAGCATCTCCTTCTCAGTGACCGTATAGTTTCGCTGCGCGCCATCCAATGTACGACTAGCGTAGTGAATGGCAAATTGGACTCCATCCCTCCTCTGTCCCAGCACGACCCCTACGGCAAAATCGGAGGCGTCCGTCATGATCTCGAATGGGAGAGACCAATCGTGTGGCTGGAGAACAGGTGCCTCTATAACACAGCTCTTGATAGTCTCTAACGACGATATACACTTATCACCTACAAGGAACTCGGTGTCTTTCGTCAGCAGATCACTCAGCGGTCGGGCAATCCTGCTGAAATTATGAATGAAGCGTTGGTAGAAACCGACGTGCCATCGAAAAGACTGTAACTGTCGCAAGTTGGACGGTGGATTGAGTTTTCTAATGACATCCACCTTGGCCAGATCCACCTCCACGCCCCTGCTGGAGATGATATGGCCAAGCACCGTCCCTTGAGTCACCACGAAGTGACTCTTCTCCCAAGACAACACAAGGTGAACCTCTATGCATCGCTGAAGGACTCGGTCTAGGCAGTCAAGACAAGAGTCGAATCCACCGTCGTAGACTGAAAAATCATCCATGAAGACCTCTAAACACTCCCCCACCATGTCCGAAAAGATGGACAACATGCATCTCAGGAATGTCGTCGGAGCATCGCACAATCCAAATGGCATGCGTCTGAATGCATATTTGTCCCGAAGGGACAATTGAAGGTGGTCTTGTCCTGGTCCTCGGGCTCGATGGCCACCTGATTATAGCAGGACTACCCATCCAAGAAACAGTAATGGCTCTTCCATGCTAGCCTCTCAATAATCTGATCAATAAAGGGCAGGGGGAAATGATCCTTCTTGGTGGCCAGATTCAGTCGTCTGTAATCAACACAGACCCGCCAAGAAGTGGGTACCCGGGTAGCGATCTCCTCTCTAGACTCACTGATAAATGTAGTGATGCCCGTCTTCTTGGGCACCACATGAAACAGACTGACCCACTTGGAGTCAGAGATGGGGTAGATAAAATCGGTGGTCCATCTTTTCGAGATATCCTTCATGACAACCTCTCAAAGATTTGGGTTCAGCCGTCGCTGGAACTCACGCGACGGCTTTGCCTCATCCTCGAGATAGATATGGTGGGAGCACAGAGCCGGACTGATCCCATGGAGATCGGCTACACTCCATCCTATCGCCTTATGGTTCTTTTCAAGAACCCCCATCAGACGGGATTCTTGATCTCCAGTGAAATCAGCGGAGATAATGACTGGGTACATCTCATGCTCACCCGCAAGGAACCTATACTTCAGTGACACTGGTAGCGGCTTCAGCTCTAGACAAGTAGGTGTTGGCGGATCTGGCTTCTGAAGAATACGAGTGTATGCTGCCAAATCTGCACGGGAGAATGAGAACTCTCGCTCACAAACTGGATCTGGAAAAGGCTGCTCGAATGGTCTGTCTCTGCTCTGCTCAGAATCAAACTCCTCTCTAGTTGTAGACTTAGTGGAAGTCAGACACAGTGTCAAATCATCAAACTCTGCCCAATCAGTATCTGACTCCGAGGGAACTGTATCGGACTCACAAAAATCTGTCTCGCAGTCAAGAACCGAATCTGCGGCCTAAAATGTATCCTGGACCAGGAATGCGCTCTCCAGCTCTCCTCTGTGGGCATCTCTGCATCAGAAACTCTGAAGGTGAGAGGATGGCCTGTGTGACTGGATCTACCCAAACTGCCTCGTCATCTGTAATCACAAAGTCACAGTCCTGGTGGTTGTCTCGCCCTGCCTCTGTAATCAGCTCTGAATCTGAAGTCAGCTTTGAGCAAGCTGAATCTCTGGCTTTAGTCTCCTCGCCCGTCTCTATTTGTAAACTCTCACCCTCGACGCGAAAGTACACCTTCCCGCTATCATGGTCGGACACTTCCTTGGTTGTGGCAAAGAATGGGCATCCTAGAATGATGGGGGTATCGGTCACGGATTCAGGGATCTCCATATCCAACACAACGAAGTCCACGGGGAATTTCAGGCCCTGAATCATGACGACAATGTCCTTCAGCAACCCCTTCGACCTCTTGACTGATTGATCAGCAAACTGAAGGACCGTCCTGCTCTGTCGAAGAGTGCTCAACTCGAAGCGATCGAGAAGGGATGCCGGAAGTAGGTTGATCAAAGAACCGTTGTCTAATAGAGTGCGGCCGAACCTCTACTCATGAATGTGGCATCTGACGTACGGGGCTCCTGCATATGGCCTCTTGGCTGGCAGATGGTTCTGTATCACGAACAAGTGGCACGAGTAAGCACATGGATCTCAGATTGATGGTTCCTCCTCTTCCTCCTAACTATTGTCCTGTCTCTGAGTGATCTCTGGATTAGAGGGATGTGCTCTAGGGCCTCCTGTAGAGTCAGCTGAATATGGAATCGATCTATCATCTACTGGCTGAACTCTATCTAGTGATTTTTTTTTGGATTTTCTATTTTCTTCCCCTTTTCCATGTGAAGTGCTCGTGGAAAGGGGATCACGGGGTCCTTCTCAGATGAAGGACTAGGAGAGGGCCCGTCATGCTCATGAACAATAGAATCCACACAAACACAATCAATCAACATAGGTGGATCCAAAAAGAACAAACCCTTTCCTTTATTTTCAGAAGCGTCTTGAGAACATGTACAGATGGAAATACAACATGACTAGAAGAAGTGGTGGTGGCCTCAGTACCACCCTCGGCATGTCGTCTCGCGGCGTCAGTACCGCGCTCTGGATCAGCAACTGCGGTGGCGTCAGTACCACCTCCTCCATATGGTGAAACGACGGCCCCAGTACTGTCGGTTGGATCAACGTCCATGGTGGCGTCAACACCACCGTCATCATCTCTCGCGGCGTCAGTACCACGCTCCTTGCTTGGCGCCCTGGAAGTGGCGTGGTGTCGTCGCTCAGACGAGGCGCCACCTGTTAGCATCCTACCAGTCCTAAGTGTAACAAAATCAACATCAAACATGTATGCAGATAAATCACCAAATGAATCACTAGGAGTGGTAATCTCTGTGAACTCTACCTACTCATACTTCCTTTTCAGATTGTTCGGGTTTGGCTCAATCTGGGCTGGAATGGTGGCCTTCCCTCTCAAGATCTCCCGCATCTCCTGGCAGAACACATCCATCTCCCGTCTGAAGGTAGCCTGCTGCTCTGTCATGAGGCGGGCTAGGTCGTCTAAGGCGGAGTTCTCATAGGCTGGCCCATGAGAACCTGACGGGTGGCCTCGCTGGTAGTGAGGTTGCTGTTGTGGCTTGTGCGGGTGAGAGGGATGATGCTGGGTATGATACTGCTGAGGCTGCTCTCGCCTCCAAGAATGTCCCTGCTGATAGGGACGAGGACCATACTGCTGATGTGGCTAGGATGACTGTTGTTGGGAGATTGGGGGCTGCTGGTGCTGCTCTCGCTGATGGCTGTACTGGCCACCCTGAACTGGAGGCTGTTGTTGGAAACTGGAACCTCCGGCTGACCAACGGAATCCGGGATGGTCTCGTAGGATACCGGGCTGGGGTTGGTCGTACCAAATCCTGTTGACATCCATCAACGGCTCCGGCTCGTAGGAGGGTGGCGGGAGTACTGCCAGGGATTGATCCGGCTGGTAGACCACCATCTGAGTGTTTGGGGATGGTGGTGTCTGGTAGTATGGATGCGGTTGCTGGTACGGCTCCGCCTGTACAAGGTGAACCTGTCTAGGCTGACTGAAGCGCTGGGACGAGCTGTTGTTGCTGCTCAGATCTCCTCGTGCCTGAAGATGGGACTGAGAAGCCATCTGTGCCTCCTGGAGACACATGACATGTGTCTTCAGATCACTCAGCAACTGTGCCATCTGCTCCATCTAAGATATGCTCTGGCACTACTTCTTCTCTATCAACTCTATCCGGTCTAGCTTCTCGCTGATGATGCCCATGTCGGCGGCTGTGGACTTGGCCTGTGCGACTGCTGCTGACGAAGTAGAAGGACCGGCGTCGACCCGTCCTATCCTCTGAAACTGCACGATCTGTGGCTGGGGGCATCCCTGAATGTAGAGTCAGGTCTGGGACATCACCGTGTAGTTCTCAGCCATCTCCTTGTAGATGGCCCAGACCTGATCCTCATCCTTGGTGAAGTAGGAACTACTACAAGAAGCATTCACCAGGACCTGCAGCTCTGGTGTCAACCCATAGAAGAAGCTCTGAACTAGGTTCGGCTTCGTGATGTCATGGTGTGGGCATCTGTCGGTAAGCTCTCTGAACCTCTCCTATGCCTCGTGGAACTGCTCGTTGGGGAGCATGGAGAAGTTGATGATCAGGGCCCTCGCTGCATTCGTCCGCCTGAGTGGATAGTACTTGTTCAAGTACTCGGTGCGGAGCTGCTCCCAGTTGTAAACAAACTTCCCCAAATGCTTCAGCCAGGTGGCTGCTCTATATGCTAGTGAAAAGGGGAAAGTGATCATCCGGATGGTGTCCTCGTCCACCTGTCGATCATAGACGGTGCTGTAGATCATCAGAAACTCCTAGAGATGAAGATGGGGCTCCTCAGTGGCGAGCCCGTGGAAGCGGGGGAGAAGCTGAAATGTGTTCGAGGGGAACTTGAAGTCCCCACGATAGCCGGAAGTACCACCCAGCTGTGTGTCTAAGTCGATCCGGGGTTGTGCAACTCCCGCATCGGTCTCGGCTGCTCTGTTGCTGCTGGCTGATCGGGGTCTCTCCGTCTCTCATCTCGCGGCCGCTCTCTCTGCTCTCGGAGCATCTCCATCTCTCTCCTCATCTCACCATGAAATCCCCCTGGTCTCGTATCTGTCTCTGCATCATCTCAAGGGAGGCTATCATGGTGGTGTTGATCGCACCCTGGTCCAGTACATTTGTGGTCGTCTCTAGCCTCTGACCCTCGGTGTGATCCTCGCTACTGGACCATGGTCTCTGCAAAGGCAAAAGACCCAAACTCAGGTGCCGAAATATCATCTGTTTATCAACTCGCATCTGGCACGTGCAACTCAGGCCAGGAAGAAGTATGGTCAAGGGGGAACAGGGCGGAATCGAACTTGGGTTCGGAGAGCGGGTCTGGGCTCTCACGAACCAACCTAGATGAAGGACAAGAGTGCTAAAAAGCGGTGCAGCCAGAGGCTGCCTAGGAGACCTTCTGTCCATCATCTTGACCTGGCAAATTTGGCGGATGGGATCTGGAAACAAACAAGATGAGCAAACAAACCCTGGATTCACCTACTCCCCGCTGAGTTGAAGACCGTAAGAGCTCGGTCAATTATCTTGTCAATTTTATTTAGGTGATCATGTCAGGATATCAGAGCGATTACGCGACATTGTAGGAATCCAATCAGACTGTCCCGTATAGAAGGCCGGTAGTCTGATCGGGGCTCGGATGTGGCTCTAGCCTAGCGTGCGGGTCACTCTCTCACGCAATCAAACTAGACAATGAGGGGGTTGCTCTCCCCAAGACAGATTTTTAGGTGAAGTATCTTTTAGGGTCAAGTTTCTTTAGCAGTCCCAATTTTATAGTTTTTGTTTTTAGATATTTTTCGGATCAAACAACGCCTAACAAAATTTTCGATTCTCCTAATTATTTTAAGTCCAAAACAGGGGGAGAAGACGAAAAAGCCTATGCGCGGAAATCAATGATGCATGCAGAGTAAGAAATGCATACCGGACTCTAGCAGTCTACATGCAGAGTGATCCGTGCATAAAATAAAAGACAGAATATAAACTACCTATATGATGCACGCGAAAATCGGCCCTAAACAAAGCAGTTCTACTCGTGAAGAATAGTTGTCGGGTACTCGAGCTTAGGTCCGGAGTCCTATCTTGGGAGCCACTCGGTGTTTACCACAACAGATCCTGCACGCGCTGTATGTGACTCCTCAAGGCACATGGACCAGAGCTCAAATAATCCGACTTTTTCTTGGTGATTTAATTAATTAACTCCAATTATCGATCTATAGGAAAAGGCAGATAATTAGGGATTTGGCCTTAATTAATTACGTCACAATCAATGAAAACTCCTAAGCAAGGGCTAAAACCACGTAAATCAAATGAGTAGTAAATAAACGGTCAAAAATGTAGAAAACCGTGAAAAGCTGTGAAAATCTCGGTGAGGTCCCCCGAGCACACCGATGCTCGGCGAAACAGACCTCGAAAACAACCAAGTGTCCAAGTTTGTCCCTGTATTATTACAATAAAATAATTCTGCTGAAAATAAAATACTCTAAGTCTACGGTAATCCTACGGTTCTTTCGCAGCTATTCTGCAGCTCCCGAACTTCGGCTCCTCCTCCTCGCGCTCTCCTGCGTCGTAGAGAAAGACCGCCTCCGAGCCGCGTGCATCGGCTGGAAAGAAGCCGCCTCGACTCCGGTGCAGGCTTCCGAAAAAGCTGTCTCGGTCCTTGGGCCCTCGCAAGAAATAGAAACATAAGTGTCAGTCCAGAAAAATGTATAGAAACAAGTTAGATAAAAAGTATATACAAATATCTACAAAAAACCGCGAAACAAAAAGCCACGGAAAAATCGAAAACAACTACTAAGTCGTGCTCCCCGACAACGGTGCCATTCTGATGAGCTGAAAAATTCTACACTCTTAATTCGAGTAAGGTAAAAATAATACATTCGAGTCATTGCGATCCGGATCGAGAAGGATCGGTCGATCATGATAATAAGGAACAACCAAACAGAGATAAATCAATCAATAAAATCGAGAGCGGTCCTCGCTATTTTTATTAACCTGGTATAGCGACCATGGTCGAACTCAAGGAGCACGTGATGCCCTTGCGGCCTAGGAAGTAGTCGGAGTCGAAAAATAAGGGGAAAAAGGTTTTTGGTGGATTTTTATGTTTTTTAAATGTTTTTTGTGTTTTTTTATTTTATAAGGAATATAAAAACAAACAACTTCAACAATTATTAAAAACACTAAAAAATACACAGAAAATTCCAATATTTTTTTTAAGTTTTTGGTTTTTAAGTGTTTTTGATGAATTTTTGAAAATTTTTCAATTTTTATTTGATTTTATAAAAATCAAGAAAGCGGAAAAATAGAGGCTATTGTGCAGCCAGACTTGAAAGATCAAATAAAAATATAAAATTGAACTATAAAAGTCTGGAGTAATTTTTATGACATATATAGACAAAAACTAAGCTACAAAAAAAGAGTTTGTATTTTTTTGATTTTTATAGAACTTTTTAGATTTTTTATAAGAATTTTAGGGTTTTGCAATGTTTAGGGGTTTTATAAATCCAAATAGCACAAAATCTTGTCAGAAGCTAAAATACATTAAATTAACTGTCTCTAATTTTTTTAGTACTTCTAAATAAGTTTTTATATTTTTCTTTGATTTTTAATTCAAACAACAATGATAATGCGCATTTTTGAATTTTTAAAAATAGTAAAAGCCTAAAAATGTCCCAAAAATTTAGAGAAATTTTTACACTGTGGCAGGAGCCATGTATCCAAATTTCACCTAATTTGGATTTAATTTGCTATTTTATTAAATCAAAACAAGGCACAAAGTACACAGAGACCTAAATGCAAAGAAACATATTTCCAAGGACCAAACAATAACACGCAAATAAAGCTCAGGCGTCCAACTTGCAAAAAGCCCAAAACAAGACGTGCGCAGCACGTGAATCAGACACAAAGGGGCAGAAATGTAAATCCTATTTAAAAAGATTCAATCAGTAATACCAAGAAATACATGACTTAAACTACAAATAACCCCAAATCCTCACGTGTCGATGCTCGTGGCTCACATAGACAGGGACTAAAAATGCAAATATAGGAAACACAGAGGTGCAAAGTGTAATTTATCCTAATTAAAAACAACGTGCGAAAATATTTACAAGACTGAACAATAAATGCTAAAGAGGAGGGGCCTAAGTATAAATTACCCCCATTATTCAGATCGATGGCTATAGGAGGCGCCACGTGGAGATCGGACGACTGAGAATATAAGCCGCCTCTTCACTGGATGAAAGGTCCGGATCAAACCCTTGCTGGATCCGATGGTGTAGATCTCGCGTGAACGGACGGTCTGGATCAGAACTGGAGCGGAGGGGACGATCAGACGGTCGCTGAACCTCCTCCAAGAACAGCTCTCCAGCGAAGTTCGTCGGCCTAATGCGCGCGGTGGGGGGCTCCGATGACGCTGCTGGAATGTGGAAATGCTCCGTCACGATGATCTGCAGCTGGTGGGCACCTCCGATGAGGCCGAGAAACTCCGGGGAGCTCCGACGACGGCGGAGGCTCGAAGTGGTTGTGCTCGAACCTTTAGACCCTCAGATGGGTCTCTCTGACCTGCAAAATGGCACAACATGACTCCTGGGTCGAGGGCAAAGTGCCTCGACCCAGTTAGGGGTGAAATGGTGATCGGAAAAGGGAGCAAAATTGGGTCTTCGGCGATGCGACGACGGAGGAGCCTCGGTTGTTGGTTCCGGGGCGAACCGAGATGAACAGAGGGGCGCAGAATGTGGATAGGGGTCTCGTAAGTGTGAATCGGGGGTCCGATGATCGAATGGGTGCCCGAGATGATGTGAATTAGTCGGCGACTGCCAGCGGTTGCTAATTGGGTGTAATCAGAAATTCGACGAAACTAAGGTGAATCAGGGATACCTGATGATCGTCGTCGACTGGGCTGAAGCTAAGGAAGCTTCTGGGTCTTCGCCTCAAGGGGTCGTCGGGTCCCTAGGCTCAGGCGCACCTCGCGGTGGCGCACGACGAAGGGCTCACCGGATTAGTGGCTGGGGACACCTCCTCCTCACTATGACACAGCCTTCGGCTAGCTGTCACTCTAGGGAAGGTCGTGGAGGTCCTGGGATAGAAAGGCGGGCCAAAGATGGTGTGGAATGTGCGGCAGAGGAGATGCTTTATAGTGCCAGGGGTCCAGGAAGATGGGAGTCGGGCGCGCTTGGTGAAGCACGGACCCCTAGGCAGCTGATTGGCATACCATTAGCATAACATTAGAATTTTTTGGATTGAGTTTGATTGTTGAACAAGTCTAAGGAAAATTCGAAGATTGGAGATTGGTTGGACCTTAAATCTACCTAATTAACAGGAACCTTATGGGAGCTGGAATTGAGGTACTTCAGGTCTAGTTGACTTAATTCTTTGAGGATCACGAGACTTGGTTCAATGGATTCTTGACTGCCAAAGTAGAGTATTTTGGAGCACACACACGACTTTTGTTGATAGTGACCTTACTTGGACACCTGCACCTTTCACTTGGCTCAACTCAGTTGGAGTGGTGAGGCGGATGGATTTATCGGTATGAGACGCATACAGGTGGAAACATTTGTTCTCCTCTAGGGAGGGAAGTGCACCCCAACCCGTCTGGTGATGACGAGTTTTGAAGACAAGAGAGTGTGAGTTGCAATAAAGATTCAAAAGAGGGATAGTCTACTGGCTCAAGATGAAAAACTCCTTATGTAAATGATGATGTGAATAGTATTCCAAAAAAAGAAGAAAAAAGCAAAGAAAAAACTCCAAAAAAGTGGACAGGCCTGTATAAAAGTAAAAATGCTTGCCGGAGTGTATATATTTGTACAGACAGTATGCAAGCTTGAGCTTCAAAGCCAAATCATGTGAGCTTGCAGCTCGATGACTTGACTACACTGGTATTGCAT
This sequence comes from Ottelia alismoides, assembly GCA_037367405.1. Taxonomy (NCBI): domain Eukaryota; kingdom Viridiplantae; phylum Streptophyta; class Magnoliopsida; order Alismatales; family Hydrocharitaceae; genus Ottelia; species Ottelia alismoides. The sequence goes on along the minus strand of JAZKJV010008065.1, from coordinate 684,519 downwards.
CCTAGGATAGATACCTACACTGGCTACCGTCCATTCTTCTCTTCACCCCCTCCTCTTGAGCTGGTTGCCACTTGAACTTAGAATGGAATATCCCGCTCCTCGAGGAATGAGTTATTGGATTGGGGAATCATTGGGTTGTCATACTGGAGAAGTCAGCCTCTTTGTCATTTCAGTTGGGAAGAGCCACCGTCACTTACATTGTACGAGTCAGAGTTTTGGGATTCTCGAAGGATGTTGGATGTCAAATCCGGTTCTCATTTAGGTTCTGCCCGCAATAAAATTTCAAAGGTCTGACTTAGCTCCAAACTTTGATTTTGTAAGGACAAGTTTGATAATTAACTTAATCAAATCTTCTTCGTTTTCTTTTCTTTGTTTTTTTCTGCACTTATTGCATCTGTTTGTTAGGGACTAGCAAAGGCAAGTATAGGGGGATGATGAATATCCATTTCATCATCTTTATTCTTTCATTTTGGCCTTAAAACCCTAGTAAATGCGTGTAAATAGGCTTAATTTAAGCATTTTATCATTCATGCATCATTGTGTAAATAGTGCATAAAATACGGTTTTTAAAGCTAAAATTATAGAATAAAGAAAATAAAAGAAAAAGAATAAAATATTGCAAATATTTTATGACTCGGAACCCCGAGACCTAGGCATCTCGATGACTAGGTCGACAAAGAATAAAGTAGGGGTAGATAAGGGCCAGGATACAATAAAAATACCCTTTTATTTATTCATTCATTCTTCATTTTTGGTACTTACTTTTAGTTCCACTTTTTATACTTCAAATAAAGAAATTTTTGTACATGAAAGTTGTAGGTAATTAAATATAGAAAAATACAAAATTGATTTCATACAAAAATAATGTATAGATAAAAAGTTACGATCTGAAAAATTTCCAGAATCCCAACATCACATACCTGTATCTCTCAAATAGAAACTTTCAATGTATAAAAATCACCTTTAAATATATTTAACTTTTAATAAGCTAGTTAATGAAGGTGGTTTCATATTTTTCAGAGTTATGGTTTGAAAGTTGAGTTTTGGACCCCTCTTGTATACTTTTACTAATTAAAATATTCATTTTATCTATTATTCTATATTTTTAATTTTATATTTTTATAATTTTGTAAAAACTATTTATAATATATATGTATATTAAAATAAGAATAAAAACATAAAAACAGAAAAATAAAATACTTGTATAAAGCATATAGATTAAATACCTATATCCATACCTATGTAGATAATACTTCTATTTATTTAGCTATATAAAATACATCAAAAATAAAATAAAAATATATTTAAATTCATAAAACTATGTTATAAATATATAAAATAATAAACCAAAATAATAAAATTAAATATACAAAATAAAAATAAAATATTAAAATATATAGATGAATATACTTATATAGACCTTAAAAGGGAACTTGTATTTTTGAAATCTTTAAAATATAAGTAAAAATCATTATAAAATACTTAAAAATAAAAAATAATTTTAATTTAATAACATAAAATTAATAAATTCATTTATTATTTTTAATCAAAATTCCAAAACTTTTTGCCAGGGAATTTTCTTGTTGGTCCACGTGGACCAACCAGAAGCCTCCGTTGGTTGACCTCGATCAACTCTCTGATCGAGGTCTAGCCCCAGACAGACTATCATTTTTGACCTTTTTCTCCCATTTTCTATGCTTCATCTTTCACCCTTTCGCGTAACTCCCTTCTGGACTTTTCATGCCCATACATCCATGATACACACCCTAGTGTTTTTTTAGGGACTGGACCATCGATGCGCCCGCTATGCCTCGTTCTTCGAGCCGCCATAACCATACTATTCAAAAACACCTCTTCTCATACCTTGATTCTTCGAACCCATTTTCGGTTGAGTTTGGCCCTCGCCTTGGAGCTCCGGATCGAAGACGGTGACAAAGGCATCTCCAACTTCTTCGTGTGAGGCCAGACGAGGAAGAAGGGCGTCGTTCCACCCATCTCCGACCATCTTGGTCTTGAGGTCGAATATCTGGCATTCCTTGCCATCAATGTCCCATTTCTCCTTTGTTTTTCTTCTTCTGCTACTATAGCGTAAGAGTAGAGTAATTTGCATGTTTTTCGTAGCGATTTTAACTTAGTTAGGATATAAAGCCTTTGCCAGAGCTCTTGAGCTCCATCCCTTTCATGCTACAACATTAGTCCATCAATAAAGTACATGTCGTTGCCTCATTTTTCTTTTGTGCCTTTCATATTCTTTATAGGACCTGAGGGAGGCATCTGAGCCTCACATTTCACCCTAGAAGTACCTTCCATGTTGTTGGCGACCTTGTAATCTCCAGGGACCTATCAGTGGTCCTGGGAGCACTTTGAAGTGCCTAGAGATTTCCCCGGAGCTTCATGAGCACAAATAAGTCATCAATGACACTCGAGGTGGTCGGAGACAGAAGTTGCATCTATTTCAACTTGCCACAACATGTCCTTCAGTTGTTCTTCCACCATCACTAAGCACCGTTGGATCAAGATCCTCTGCCCAGATTCGCTAGGTGTCGTTCGATCATCACCCATTTCGATTGTGGATCTCTTTCGCACGATCTAATACTAGACGGGCATACACAAAGCGGTATCGGCAGGCCCCGAGCTGACACGTGCCAAGTGAGCGAACATCAGTCGTCAGATCCTTGCCAGTCTAGGTATTTTGCGCTTTTCACCCAAGCATTTTTGCATCTTTTATTTCACATTTAAACTTTCATTTTCTATATTTATATTTCTGTAATATTTACAAAATGAACCCTGAGCTTTTTATAACTGCAATCATGCCCTTGCCAGCGAGGCGCATGTGCACGAGCACGTGTACTTGGCATTTTGCAGGCAAGGGCTTGTCTATGTTTGTATTTCTAATTAGCTATGAAACATTCCTGTAACGTTATAATATTTTGGGATATTTGGTTCTTCAACCCTTAGATTTTTGGATAATTATAATTACATCCCTATCAGGCTCACGTGTTCGTACACTTGAAGCAGGCAATTTTGCAGGGAAAACCTCTGATGTTTTGTTACCTCTGATTGGTCCTTAAGTATTTTTATTCATTTATATAATTTCTGAAAAAATTGCACTAAGGCCCTCAAACATTTTGATAATGACAAAAAATCTGTGCTAGTGTTCTAGTTTCTCTTTGTTGATTGGATTTATTTCATGTATCTATAAAATCCTAAAAAATCCCCAAAAATATATTTAAGTTCCCGTAGCATTGCACATTCACGCACATTTTTAGTTTGCATTTTTACATCATTTTCATATTTATAAAAAATAAGAATTATGCACTTTCATCCCTGTTTGCATTAGAAATTACATAAAAATGATAAAAACTTCTCAAATAATTCATCCAAAAAATATATTTTCTGTATTCCTGTGTCTTTTACCTTTAGGCCAAAAATATCTAAAAATACGAAAGAATACTCTCAAAAATTACAAGACCCCTAAAAACTTTATAAAAATATAAGAAATACATAAATATCCTGAAAATATAATTTCTATTTTGATTTTTTTATATTTTATCATCTTCATTTTGAAATACATTTGGATAATTTTTGACATTGTTTCATATTTTTTATCTCCATTTTAATTTCAGCATTTATTTTATTCCCTATTTTGTTTATTTGAACTTTAAAAATACCAAAGAAATTAGAAAAATATATAAAAAAACACAAAAATATTAGAAAAATATAAAAATAACAAAAACATTTTATTTCCTCTATTTTGCCTATTTTACCTATTTTTATCTCTCTCGCATCTCTCTTGTATATATAAATCATATATAGTTTTATATCCTTATTAAAAGAAAAAGGAAATATAAAAATATAAAATATAAAAAGAAAATACAAAATCAAAAAATAAAAAATATAAAAATATAAAAATATAAAATCGAAAGTAAAAATTATAAAATTAAAAACCCACAAAAAATAACACTTGTATAGACAATTACATCACATTCCGATTTGAGCTTGATTGCCCCGATCTTCCTGCTTGCTTCCAGTGTTCGACACTCCACTACTTGCATTATACACATCTTTTGTAGATTTATAATAAATTTTAACTCCACACAATGATTTTTATTGTTTGATGTTTGTTGTGGGTTAATTGTTGACTAATTGGGGTTTTGTGAGTAGTCGTCACAACGACTTTGTCTCCGCCTTGTGTGAGACATATTTTAACCCTCACAAAATAGCTATTATCAATAGTCAAATCAAACGACTCGAATCTGTACTCTAACGGATGGAAGCACAGTCAACAAGTGTCGCATCCTCCTGCAGATAGTCCTCGGGGAGTAATACGAACTAAGTCAATCAAGCCTTGGGATTGCAGGAATCAAGTCTCAGGTCCTAAAAAGCAATCAATCAATCAATCATCAGGAGGGCATAAGATCATGTGAGGGATAGATAATCAGGTCAAGCACAGTACATCCCTCAGGTTAAAATCTCGATGCTCGCTATATCCATAGGCACAACAATTCAAAGTAAGAGAAGGGATGATATACGGGGGACACAAGGAGAGTGAGTGAGATTAAGGTGGACAAAATCAAAATTGTGGTTCAAGGAGAGGGTCACCTTGAACCGGACTAGATGTAGGTCATATAGGCAAGGAGAGAAAAGCCGCAAGATCCGGCTACGAAGGTGAAGCTCAAGACCTAATATCACGCCACGATGCAAATGAGGAGATATATGTATAAGAGAGGTAGTGACACTCAAAGATGAAAAAGGATGACTCACATGGGTGGGACTGCAAAACTCAGAGAGATATGAAAATGCAAACGGACTCCAAGTCACAATCAATACACTACACAAACCCCCTATTCACCTAATCAACACAGTGAAGATCGAGATGTGGTCTTTTTATCTTGTTGATTTTAGATTAGATGATGATCACAAAGTTGCGCACACCGAAGATTGGCTTAGGATTTTCGCATTAGTTCTTAGCGTGTGCGTAGTAATAAAATGTTCATACAAGGAGGGGGTTTCGAAAGCAAGGAATCCATTTTTATTTTATAGTCCAAAAGAGTTAGTAGTCCCGATTTTATTTCGATTATCACTTTTTTTGGTTATCTTTCATTGCATGTGCCTAACTGGTTTCCAATTCCATTTGACATCCTATGTGAGCAAAATCAAAGGGAGAAGATCAGAAAAGCCATGCAAGTCGGAACTCGATGATACATGCAAAGTAAGAAGACTTAGAGTGCTTCCCAGCTCTCTCCATGCGGGATGCATAACCGAATTGAAAACATATGCTATATGCAAATGCAATCCGATGAAATTGCCATATGGAAGTAACTGCTATTATCGTTAAGAACAAAAAGTCAATTATTCAGAATCAAACCCTGAGATCCGATCATGGAGATGTCTCGGTGCCCGCCACAACGGGTCCTGCCAACATTATAGGACGTCTCTCACGGTGCGTGGTTTCAAGTCTAAATAACCAACAATTATTATTTGACTATGTCCAAAAGCACATATATTGGTACATGCAAATATATTAAGGGCTTTTGACCTCAATCTATTAGCAAACAATTCCTAAACTAGGGATCATTCACACAAAATAATAAAAATAAAATAAAAACGAAATATCATAAAAAAACATCGAGGCCCCCAAGGGAACAATCCCATGGGCACTGGACCTCGGTATTTGGAAGTGTAAAGAGTCCTCAATTGTTACATGCCAAGTGTCACTCTCTCACATAAATGTATAATTTTTTAAAAGACAAATGCATAAACTGAAACTCAGAGACTGCCACCAAAAATTCCTCGAAGTTCGAATTTGCTGCTCTCTCCTTCCAACTCAATCAAAAGGCTGGGTCCGCATTGCTTGGGTGCATAGGTCCTCCTAGGATATCCTCTATGACGCCACGGTCCATTGTAACAAATTCAAACATGAAGGAGTGTCAGAAAGTTCACAATAAAATCAAATAAATAAATGATAAAAATAAATAAATGTATGAACAAGAGATAATAGACAAAACAAAATAAGCTCCAATTATGCAATGTTGCTCCTCGGCAAAGGTGCCATTTGATAACTAGGAAAAATCGAAGGTCTAGAAATCTCACGAGGCGAGAGATCCAGTCGATGCGTTGACCGCTCAACAAACCTCGGTTAATCAATGATTAACCCACAATAAGAATCAAGCAATGAATAGAAAAATGTGGAGTTAAAAGTTAGTATAACTCTACAACAAATGTGTATCGGTGTAAGCATGTATAGGTCAAGCACTGGTAGCAAACAGGACGAGGCATGAAAAATGCACAAAAAAGATATTTTGTGATTTTTATGTTTATGTATAAATACAATATAAGATATATATAGATACTATAAGTACATGAATATGTAAAAGTACACAAAATATAGTAAATAAGATATTTTGTGATTTTTAAATTTTTCTAATTTTTATGTAATTTTCCAGAAAATTTTGCTAATTTTTATGTATTTTAAAGTAAAAAATATCCCAATTAAGGGATAAACAAATATTCTGAAATTCATTTGGGTTTTAAAAATAATAAATAAGTCCCAAAATTTTTCAAATTAATTTTAATAAATAAATATGTTTAAAAAGAAAATTATAAAACATAAAAAATGTTTTTGGTATTTTTGAAGAATTTTTATATTTTTTGTTGGATTCTAGAGATTTCTAATTTTTTCATTTTCTTTTTCTTTTTTAGTATTTTTTGTTTTTTGGACTCAATAAATATCAAAATACGATATACATATTTTTTTGGATTTTTTCAAAATAATTTTATATTTTTTGTTAATTTATATGTTAAACATGGAATATATGTGATCTTTTTCATTTAGAATAAATAGGTTAAATTTAAAAAAATACCAATTTAAAATATGGGCATGAATTTATATGGCATAAAGCATCTAACCATATTTTTGTGGATTTTTAGGAGTACATTAATTATATTTAATATAGAGATAAAACACAAAAATACATCTCCTAGTAGGGGCATTTTTTGCAAATACAATAAGCTTCAGGGGTCTCTATGCAAAAATACTAAAAATTCATAATGTTTATTTAATTTTTAAAGACTACTTTATAACTACAAAACTCGCTAGGGCTTATATGCAAAATACCGACCACGTGGGACTACACGTGACTCACCGTTGGGAGGGAATTAAATCTAAATACTAGAAAGTACATGGGTCTCTCAGCAATTTTCAAAAAATCTATAACTCGCATTTCATTTTATTAGACTTTTTTATAAATACACAAACCTACAGGGGTATACATGCAATTTCACCATCTCATGTTGCATGGCACGTGAGGTGACATGGACTAGACCTATTTGTAAATACAAAAAGCTCAGGGGTCCTAATGCAAAAAATCCAAATTATTTATAATGTTAACTTTTATTTACAGAACTAAATAATAAATACAAAATATGAGGGGCGAGATATACTATTACCCCAAATAAGGCGCACTATTGGACTATGCTGCTCTTCTCACTAGCCATGTATGGCTCATCTAGCGGCCTATGACGCTTCGCTGATGGACAATGGAGATTAGATCACTTGAGTTGATCGGACGGTGATGGCATGACATGATCCAACAACTTATGATCAAACTGGCACATGCATCTGATCCAACGACGGAGAAGTGCGGTCGAAGAAGAGGAAAGAACGTCGAGGTAGACGAACTTCGATTCCTCCTCTTCCGTGTGTCCGGCATCCTCTGGAGATCCAAGGTGTCCCAAAAGTTTCCTGGCAAGATTCTTTTCGTGTTGGGTGTGTCAGAAAAGGTAGAGGTTTACTAGAGCACCACCATGGGGTCAAGGAAATGGTGGTGGCTCAGGTACCTCCGCCAGACTTCGAACTTGTCTCCTAGAGCTTACTTGCGCCTCTATCCTGCACGGAAGATGAAGGGACTGAGGGAAAAATGCTTCGGCCCCATTAAATGACGAGAAGAGGCATAGGAGGGTCTTGGCGGCAAGGTCCAGCGAGGTGGATGGAGGTGGACCTCGTATTCTAGATCTGAGGGGGGTCTGGGGAAGCGAAGGTGCAGGGATGAAGTAGAAATGAAGGGGAATGTGATGAGGTGGAAAGGGCGGTCGGAAAACTAGCGTGGTCACGGTGGAACGTTCGCTGGAGCGGAGTTCGAGCGAACTATGAATCTCAATTTCTACATTAAAATACTACGCTAATGACTGATCTAATTTCATAATTAAAATGCTAATAAGAAAAACTATCTAAAATAATTAAAAGGATGCATCACTTACTTGGCCGGAGCCAAGGAGCAGAGGTCGTCGGCGCTCGACGGTCTAGGTGCACCTCTGCCTCCATCGACCGCTGCAAGCTCAGGGTTTCTCCATCTGTCACGTGAAGTCCTCACGTTGGTTGAGTCGCGTGATTTAAGGCTTGGGGGATACCCAAATTTGAGGATGAAGGCGGAGGTTCTCGTTTATGAACATAGCGAGCACCCTTATTGACCGGGGAAAAATGAATCTATCAATATACAGCGGGTTAAATGAATGGGAGGGTATGTACAATAATGGTAGATCAATTTTCATGAAGGAAGGGACAATGATGGATGGACGACTCAATCGGGAGAAATGGAGGGAAAGATGGGTGTGACGAGTCAGAGACTCGGACGGGACAGTTGACTGGAGGTCAACTGTCCAAGCACAACCATTAGGCTACATCAGCCCACTAAACGAAAAAACACTGTATTTTATTAAATAATAATTAACTAAAAAAAGGGAATGACTTTATTATTTTTGAATATAAAATAAAATGTCTATTATTTTATGTTTATATTTATTATGATTTTTATTTATTTATTGGCATTATTTATTAGTAGTTAATTTTTAATAGTGTATTTATAGGTATATTTGCCTATGTTTTGTACATTTTTATTTTTATTTTGTAAATTTAATTTATTAATTTATCATTTTATTTTATATATTTATAACTTATTTTTCTGAGTATAAATGTATTTTTATTTTATTTTTATGATGTTATTTGTACTCTTAAATAAATAGATATGTATATTCTGTGTGTATATTTATATGTATTTTACCTATGTTTTATGTATATCTTTCTGTTTTTATTTATTTTATATATTGGGTTTTTATTTGGGTTTTGTATTTTTAATTATATATGAATAATATTTACAATAGTATAAAAATATAAAAGAATAAAAGAATAGGTTACCCTCTTATTTTTTGCATGTATAACATAGTGGTTTATCTACGTTTTCACATAGATTTATTTTATTTTACTTTTTCTTTTTAGTTCTATTCTAGTTTAAATATGTACATATGTTATACATAATATTAAAAAAATATATAAAAATATGAATTTGTGAAAATAATATAGAATGCATAAATTGAATATTTTAATTGGTATACTGGACAATAGGTGTCAAAAAACTAACTTCTACACTGTAACTTCAAAAAATACAAAACCACCACCATTAAATAGCTTGTGAAACTTTATATATAATTAGAGTTATTTTTATATGTTTTGAATTTTTATTTGAAAGATATGGGCCTGTGAAGTTTGGTTTTTGGCTTTTTATTTTGTATATAAAATGTACACAGCGTATTATTTTTGTACAAACCTGATTTTGTTTTTATTTAGATTATTATTTACAACTTTTTTGTACCAAGTTTCTTTTTTTGATGAATACATAATGAAGAATAAAATAGGAGTCAAAAATGCATAATTAAAGAATGAATAAATGGGATTCTTATTCTATTTTGGGCCATGATCGCCCCTTACTTTATTCCTTGTCGACTGATGAACCTCCATTTCATCATATTTATTCTACAATTTTGGCCGCAAAAACCCTAGCAAGTACATGTAAATACCCTTAATTCATGCATTTTACCCTCGACCCTCCGCCATTTCCATCCGCTGTGAGGTCGAGGAACTTTACCCTCGACCCTCTCACCCTTTTGCAGGTCCAGAAGCCGCAGAGGAGCCTGGGGGCTAATTTTGGATTCTCGGCGGGGTACTTGGAGGCCCCCCAGGTTTGCCACACCCTTGTGAGAGCTCCGGCCAACGATGGAGGGTTTTGGAGCCACCAGCACATAAAATGATGCGCCAGGAGTTGTCCCGACCACTTTTGAGCTCAAAGGAGCGCCAGAGGGCCAATATCGAGATCGGGGAAGAGTGCCTCACCAGCGCTTCTTCCCTGTTCTTCCACCCTGGTTCCCCGCCGTTAGATCAGGACGGATCGCCCAGGTGTGCAGCAGTCGTCGGATCACGAAGTGGCTCAACCGTCAGATATTCCTGGCAAGATCAAATCCCAACCGTCCCCACGCGGAACGATATCCCTCTCAAGATTCTCGACACGCGGCAAGTGAAGGAAGACCCGCCGTAGGATCTGCTTTGGCTTGGGTATTTTGCATTTTCAGCCCTGATCGATTTTGTATTTACTATTTAGCACTGAAACTTCCGTTATAAATTTGTGTAATATTTGAAAACACACCCTTGGGTTTATCGTATTTGCACTTCGGTCCTTATCCACGTCACCTCACGTGCCTGTGCGCGTAAGGGGAGTGGACATTTTGTAAAGGGACCCCTGTAGGTTCCGCTATTTGTATTCAGTACTGAAACTTTCATATTAAGTATACTATGCTTGGAAAAATTTCAAGATAGCCCCTCTGGTTTTTGGTAATTACCGATCAGTCCCAGCCAGGCACGTGTTCGCCTCATGTGTCTGTGGGAAATTTGCACGCATACCCCTGATTGTTTGGCTATTTAATATTTAGTGTAGAAAATTCTTTATTGCATTATAATTTTGTGAGAAATTTGCACTTTGGACCTCAGATTTCGGGATATTTACGATAATACCCTTGCAAGGAGTGCAGTTTCTCTTTGGGTCTCTATTTATTTCATGCATCTATAAAACTTTAAAAATTTCCAAAAAAATGTCACTGTGTGTCATTTGCATTGTGCTATCACACTATATTTTTTTTTGCATTTTTGTTGCATTTTGACATTTATGAAAATTCAAAAACATGCATTTTCTTCACTATTTGCACTAGAAAATATATAAAAATTATAAAACATTTTTGGAAATGCAAAAAAAATAAATTTTGTGTGTTTTTGTATCTTTTAACTTCTGACCAAAAATCACTAAAAAATATAAAAGAAAACTCATAAAAATAGAAAGACTCTAAAAACCTTCCTAAAAATTTATAAAATCTTTATAAAAATATAAAAATTAGGTTTTCCATTCCTGTCTTCATTGCATTTTATTTATTTTAAAATTAATTTGGAGAATTTTTAACACTATTTGATATTTTTAGTCTCCATTTTATATTCGGTCATTAATTTTGTTCATTGTTTTCAGAATTTTTGACTTTAAAAATACCAAAAAAATTAGGAAAAATTCAAAAAAAATCTCAAAAACATTAGAAAAATATAAAAAGCCCAAAAATATTTTATTTACCACAATTTGGATATTTTTATCTATTTATATATCTCTCTCATCTACCTTGTATATATACTCCTTATAGTTTATATCTTTATGAAAAGAAATAGAAAATACAAAAATATAAAATGTAAAAAAAAATACAAATCAGTAAATTAAAAATAAAAACATAAAAATATAAAATCAAAATTAAATAAAAAATATAAAATTAAAACCACAAAAATAACACTTGTATAGACATTTGATCACTTTCATTCTAGAGCATTTATTTTGCCTATCTACCTGTTTGTTCCCATTGTTCGACCTCTACATGCTTGCACACTATACACATCCATTGTTGAGTTATAATAAATTTTAACTCCACATCTTTCTTTACATTGTTTAATCATTTTTGTGGGTTAATTGTTGCTTGAATAGGGAATTCTTGTGGGCTGCCACAACAGCATCGTCTCCGCCTTGTGTGAGACGTATTTTAGACCCGTGAAAAATCTCCCTCAACAAATGGCATCGTTGACCGGGAACAACAGCATATAGATCGGATTTATTTGTGATTGATTGTGATTACTTGTCTACATTTTTGTCTCTCTCTTTTATTGATAAATTTTGTTGAGCTATCTAACCTCCTCTCTTCGTTGAGTTTGTACGAGGTACCGCGGATCGAGGGAGGCGCTCTACTCTAGGCTCTTACGCACCCATGTGAAGCCGGCTTCAGGTTTTGGCCCTTGCACCAAGAACACTTAGAGTGTTTTGTAGATTAGCTCCATTTATTTCATTGCAATTACTTGTGTAATTTGAAGGGAGAGAGTGATTCTATAATTTGTAATAACTTGGACATGGACACTTCCACTTCACGAGGTCAGTTGCCCAAGGGATTGTTCCCTCGGGGGCCTCGTCCGTTTTTCATGGTTTTCCCGCCTTTTTCTCAATTTTACTATATGCTTGATTCATGCGTATTTAGCCCCTAGATTTGGGAGTTCTTGTTGATTGTGACGTAATTAGCTAAGACCCAACACCTAATATCTTGCCTGCACCTATAGATCGTAATTGGACTTAGCTAATAATTATTTTAGAAAGCTATTTGACTTGGATTAGAGACCACGTGCCGGGAGGGGTCGTATACCGTGCTTGCAGGTCCATTGTGGTGGACACCGATCGGCTCCAAAGACCAGACTCCGGTCTATCTTCCTAGTCGTAGCTACTTGTGCTTCACGATTAATAGAAATTGTTCATCTAGGGACAACTTCCTCGTGCATCATATAGGTAATTTACTTCATGTCTTTAAATTTATGCGTGGATCACCCTGCATGTAGAGTGCTGGAGCAAGGTATGCATTTCTAACTTTGCATGCATCATTGTGTTTGATCGCGCATATGCTTTTCCCTCCGAATCTATTATCTGCTCTGAATTTTGTTTGGAGCAAGCTGAATCTCTAGGTTTGTCTTCCTCGGTCGTCTCTATTTATACAATATCACCCTCAATGCGAAAGTATATTCCAGTTGTCATGATTGGATACTACTTTGGTTGTGGTCAAGAACAGTCATCCGAAAATGATGTGGGTATCGATCACATATTCATGGATCTCCATGTCCACCACAACAAAGCCCACAGGCAATTTCAGGCCATGAATTGTGACGACCACGTCCTTCAACAATCCCTTCGGCCTATTAATAGATTTATCTGTAAATTGTAGGACTGTCCCACTGTGTTTAAGAGGGCCAAACTCGAAGCGGTCAAGTAAGACACCCATGAGGAGGTTAATCGAGGAGCCACTGTCTAATAGAGTCTGATCGAACAACTTCTCTAGATATGGAAACTTACAAATGGAAGTACTGTATCAGGTCTCTAGGCTGACAATCAGTTCTGAATGGCAAAGTAGGTGGCATTGGTGAGCGCATCGATCTCTGCATTATTTTTTCTCCTCTTCTTCCAACGGATGGTGGTCTTCTATCTTAGATTCTTCTGGAATAGATGGATGTGATCAAGTGCCTCGTAGAGAGCTTGCTGGATCTGGAATATGTCTATCATCTGCTTGCTGAACACTAATGGTTGTCTCTTTTTGGGATTTTCTAATTTTGGGACGTTCCCTAAGCATAATGCTTGAGGAAAGGGGATAGAGGGACCTTATGAATCCATGATTTTCACTCTTTGTTTTTTTTATTTTATATCTTTTTCTTAGCAAAACATCATGTGATTACTTGTAAATATAATAACTTAACAAATTGCATGACTTTGTTAGTATTGCATAGTGACCATCTTTTGGATAAATAAAAGAATAAAGGTAAATAAAAATTAATGATGTATTTAGAATAAATACAGAGTAACCCAAATCGTAAGAGAAGGTCAAGCTTTGACTTGATCGCAAAAATAAAATAAGAAGAGAGAGATATGGTTCACTATGAGATACCTATACTTGTGCGTACTATTTATGTATTTATTTTTGACAAAATAAAATTAAATTATCTTTTACACCATTGTATACAGTTTTATTAATAATATAAAAATAAAATAAAAATCAGAAAAATAAAATAAAAATAAAAAGAATAAAACCATCAACTATTTGTAAAAAATACACATGTATATATTACATCCACTATTTATTATGTACCCTTAAAGAATTTATAAAAATGAAATAAAAGTTATTCTATACTCTTAAAATTATGAAGAAAATAAATAAAATACATAATAAGGGTATTCTTGTAAAACTTATAAAATAAAAATACTTGTATATAATACATATGTATAATATACATGTATATAAGATTATATATAATATATAGGCTATTACATTTTTCATAAAAATAATTAAAAATAATAGATAATACTTTGGAAAATAATAAACATTTTTGTGCACTTTTTAATTTAAATTCATTTATTATTTTTAATTCAATTATGTTTATTTATTTCCCTATTTTGTCTTATAATCTACTTTGTTTGCATCCTTGTCTGCTTCTAATTGGTCCACATCAGCATGGTTGACCTCGGTCAACTGGTCCCTCCACCACCCCATCATTTCTGCCTTGCTAGATTAGTTTTGCCTCATTTCGACGAATTCCCCCGACCTGACCTGGTTGAGTCCTCCTTCGATTAAGCACTCCGATTAAAAGAGAGCAGATCAATAATTCATGCCCGACCTTCATCCCCTGATCCACACCTCGGTTCGTAGGTTTCCTATTGTTTTTCTTGAACCTGGCACACTTATAAAACCCACTCACCCTCCTCCTTTTCATACACCTTCGGTTGCTACACCAATTCTATTACATCAACCATCCCTTTTAAGAGTGACAATCGAGAGAGGGAGTAGGTATGGATAGCCCTTGGAGCGTAGCACCTCGGGTTCAGCGATGTGTTCGTCTAGCTCTGCCATGAAGAGCTTCCATCCTCTGGTCATGCCACCCATCAAGGCCATCACTGCTGTGGACTTTATCCACCAGCCCAGGCGTCAACATTCACTCCTAGCTATTCCATATAGCTTCATTTCATTTGTTTTCTTCCCATCAATCCCAGATTTACATCTCGCATCCTAGTTATCTATTCCCTATTTCGCCACTTCGCTCTGTCACATGAATACCTCCATGTACCTCACACCAAATTCCGCGTCATGATCCACGCTCTGTCCATCGATTCCAACCATCATGTTGGAGTCAAATCTCAAGTCTAATCTCTCGCCCATCGAAGCCCTATCCCATCCACTTCCCTGATTTTGATGAAGTTTGACCTAACCCCTCTCTAGAGCATTATCTCTGAGAAAGTGCATAACTCTGCGGGACCAATGGCCAAAGGCCACCAGTTAGGAGGGTGTCTCGTGCCTGTAACCTTATCTGGATGCTTCAGCTCGCCACGCCTCTCCAAGACCTCCTCAGCAGTCTGGACCCTTTCTAAGCATCTCCATCGCTACGAACAAACCTCAGCCTTCATTCACCTATCCAAGCAGCGTCTGGGGACACCTCTGTCATGTGTATTTGCCGATCGAAATTTTTTGGAGGCGAGTTTATCATCGGTTCTTTCAGGCAATCTCCCGACCGTTCAATCCAGGCCCTTCCCACTTCTAATCCCTACCATCAAATATCAAGGGAGCTCGGACCGTTAGATCCATCTGAGGATTACACTAGAGTCATCCATCGTCGAAGGGGCATCTCCTAATCTTGACTATCCATCCATAAGTGGAGCTCCATAGTCCATTTGATAACACCTTAATAAGGGGTAAATTTCACTAAAGCCCTGCTCTATTTTGTATTTATTATCTAGTCCTATAAATATTTATCGCAGTGTATTTTACTTTGGATAATTTGCAGTTTGGACCTCTTGCTTTTATATATTTGAAGTTGTGTCCATCTCACTTTGTAGAACGAGCAATCCCACTTGAGCTTTTGTCTTATTTGTACTCTATGCCCTGCATTTTCTACCTGTTATGGATTAAATATCATGTTTTTAGTATTTGCAATTATAGCCTAGTGAGTCTGGATCATGTGTGTCGTGTGTACTTGAATGGACATTTTGTAGATATGACCATAGACTTTTAAAAGGTGTTATTGCTTGGCCCAGAAATCTATTTAAATCGCAAAATGGTCCCTGTAAACAACGCTTGATTAGTTGATGTATTTTTTAGTTAATAAATAAATTGATTCAAAAAATTGCCTAAAAATTACCATTGGCTCCTGTTAATGTGTTGTATTTATAGTGATTTTATTAGATTGATTTACTTGCATTTATTATTTTTAAAAATAAAAAACCCTTAAAAATATCCCTTTTTGCCATAGAAAATTTATAAAAATTCGATAAATGTTTTAAAAATTCCAAAAAATCATGTAAGTGACTTTTTGTATGTTTTATTTACAACATTAATTTTGATTAAAAATTTAATCTAAAAATTCCAAAAGTTTGAAAATACTTATAATATTATAAAATTCCTATAAAATTCAAGAAAAAACTAAAAATGCCAATTTCAGTTCCTATTTGTAGGTATAATTTGTATATTATCTTAAAATGTCTATCTAGGACTTTGAGGGCATTTCTAGTATTTTTAACTTACAATTGAGTCCTGGTCGTGCACTGTTTTCTATTTTGATCACTGTTTGATTTTTATAATACTTGAAAAACATCTGAAAAATCCTAAAAATTACCAAAAACATTTAAAAATATATAAAATGTAAAAATATTTTTTATCTTAATTTCTGACTATTTCTAGCCGTAAAGAAAAATACAAAAACATTGTTGTGTTGCCTTGTTGTATTGATTATTGATTTTGTTTTCGTAATAAATAAAAAAAATACAAAATTAAAAACCACTAAAAATGTTTTAGTTCTGAGATTTGACTACTTCATATATTTTTTCTACTCCTTGTGTTCGACATTGGTCGCTATAGCAGGTAAAATAAATGGCAAACCGCATACATATTCATGATTGTTTGATATTCCTTTAAGTGGTTATTTTTCTTGTTGAGCATGACTGATTGATTTGGATTGCAACGACCTTGGATTTTACTTGATACTTAACCCCAGTGATTAGTCACTCGTCAGAATGGTCTCATTGCCGGGAAGCACATCTTAGTAGCCATATTTTTATATTTTTGTCTCTATTTGATATCATTGTTTTCTGACAGATTTTTTGTTTCACTTTTTTTGCGAGGAACCCCCAAGGATGCTTTGGTCATCTCATGGAGGAGACCACACCTGAGGAGGAGCAAAGGAGAGGAGAGAATAGTTGTAACTTATAGAGTAGTTACATTTTCCGCAGAATTATTATTGTTGTAATAATTAGACTCTGAGACACTCTTGGACACTTAGACATTTCAGAGTCTATTTAACCAAGTAACGGTGCACTCGGGGGACCTTACCGTGACTTCTCTCGTGTTTCGATTTTATCGTATTTTATTTTCTTTGATTCTCGAAGATTTGTCTCTTAGACATAGGATTTTTTTTTATTGTGACGTAATTAGCTAAGGTCACACACCTGATTGCCTATATATTCCTATAGATCGTAATTGGAATTAACTAAAACTAAATGGAAAAAGTTAGCCTAATTGGATATTAGACCACACACCATGGGGAGTTACGTACAATGCTAGGAGGACCTATTATGACAGGCACCAAGTGACTCCCAAGATCGTACACCTATCTTTATTTAGTTAGCTAGTTATTGTTCTTCATGATTAATATGAATTGCTTGTCTAAGACCAATTTCCTCATGCATGATATAATTATTTTACTTTATTCATTTAATTTATGTGCTGATCACCCTACATGTAGAGTGCTGGAGACATGTACGCATTTCTATCTCTGCACGCATCATTGTGTTTTATTGCGTATCGACTTTTTTGACTTCCTCGCCCTATTTTATCAGACTCAAAATAACCAAGGAAATCAAAAAGATTCATTAGGTATTCTGTTATCTTAAAAATACTAAAAAGTGAAACAAAATAAAATTAGGACTGCTAATACAATCTTGACCTTAAAATACACTTCATTTAAAAATCTTATTTTGGGGAGAGTCACCCCCTCATTGTTTGATTTATCTACAATGAGCGAGTGACACGTACACTAGGTATAGCCATACATGAACTCCTTTCATACTACTATTCTTGTGGTTGGTTGTTCTCCAGTGAATCTTCACCGAGTAGCCAGTAATCGGTCCGGGACTTTCTTAGCAGAGTGGATAGATCAGGTAGCCAGTAAGCAGCCTGCAATCCTTATTGGCTGGGAAAAACTAACTGTGGAACTGGGCCAGTCTCCTAGGAGCATGGGGTTCCCAACAACTTGCTTAATCGCTTTGATATATTGATTGACCACCTAAATAAAAATTGACAAGATTAATGATCGATCTCTTACGGTCATCAACTCTAGCATTGAGTAGGTAAATCTGGGGTTTGATCTCTGATCTTGTTTGCATTCCAGATCTCATCATCATAAATCCCTACATCACGATGATGGAAAGGAGGTCCCTTAGGCTGCCTTTGGTAGCACCACTTTCGAGCACTCCTCTCCATTCATGTAGGGTGGCTTCAGAGAGCCTAGACTCGCTCTCTGAACTTGAGTTTGCTACTACTGTATTCTTCCTTGACCACCCTTCTTCAAGTCCTGAGGTGCCAGAGTAGAGACTAGCACAATTATTTGTTCATTTGATGATACCTGAGTTGGGGTCTTTTTCCTTTGCAGAGAGACAAGCCAGAAGTGAGGTATGCACCAATGAGCAGTCGTAGGGTTTGACGTATGTACTTGATCAAGGTGCCATCAACAACACATTTATAACCTCCCTAGAGACCATGCTGCGACAGATCAAAGACCAGGGAGCATTTATGGCCGAGGTGCGACGAGAGCTAGCGCAGATGCGAGCTAATTGGGAAGTGTCGTAGAGACCGGCCGGTGGAGAGATTCCAACTGCTGGAGGAGGAGACATATGTTCCGAGAATCAGCCAGAGCCAGCCAGACCACCATACACGATGAGGAAGTTGAACAATCCTGGTACTTCCCTCACCCACCGCTAGATGCAGTTATCAGAAATTCTAGGCTACTTCGAGCTTTAACCCTAGACAATTCAATTACTTCCCAAGTTCCATGGGCTAGACACAAAGGAGCTGCATTTACATCTCCAGGGTTTTGAGATAATCTACAGTATGATCCATGACATATTCGTGGATGAGGACACGATTAAGTTGATCGTCTTACCATTCTCCTTAGTCATAGAATAGCCTCTTGGCTGAAGCATTTGGGGAGGTATGTCACCACTTGGGAGCAGCTCCTGACCGAGTTCTTGAACAAGTACTATCCACTCGACTGGACAAATGCAACACAACCCATGAAAAATAACTTCACCATGATCCCAAATGAGCAGTTTCATGAGGATTGGGATCGATTCAAAGAGCTCATCGACTGGTGTCCCCATCAAGAGATATCCAAACCCAACTTAGTCCAGAGCTTCTTTTGTGGGATGACTCCGGAGTTGTAGGGGCTAGTAAATGCCTCATGTGGAGGATCCTATTTTACCAAGGATGAGGACCAAGTCTTGGCCATCTACAAGGAGATGGCATAGAACTCCATGAGATGTCCAAGACTAGGGTCTATACTCAGAGGAAGCCCCTCCCATATGTCATGTCCTATCAGAGGATAGCACGGGACGATGCAGGTCCATCTACTTTGTCAACAGCAGCAACACATACTGAGTCATCAATCACTGACATGGGGATCATCAGCAAGAAGCTGGATCGCATCGAGATTATCGAGAAGAAGCAGTGCCAGGGACTTACCCAGATTGATCAGTTAACACAGACACTTAGTGACATGATGAATCAGATCTTGCGTCTCTAGGAGGCATAGATGGCTCCACAGCCCCGTCTCAGGTCACGGGCTGATCCCAGCAGCATCTCCACCCAGCCTTCTGCCACCTACCGCCTGGTTCACCACATTCAAGAAGAGCAGGTCCATACGCTACAATGCTACTCCCAGCCACCACCATCTCAGGACACTCAGATGGTGTTCTACCAGTTGGATTAGCCTCTGACAATTCTTCCCCTTCCACTTTTCAAGCCGGAGTTGTTGATATAAGTCAATGGGATTTGAAACGACCAATACAGGAAGCATCCCGAGATCCATCGTGATCATCTCGGATTCAGATGGTCCACTAGAGGCACCTATTCCCAGCAACAACCTTTAGCTCAAGGAGGATAGAACAACCAACAGCAATAGTCCCATCATTCCCAACCATACCAGCAGCAGGGTCCTCGTCCCTACTATCAGGGGCAGCAGTGGAGGCATATACAATAGCCTCATCATTTCTCTCAGCCTCTCCCTCACTACCAATAGAAGACTCAGCCTCATTTCTAGCGAGGCAACTCGTCCGATTCTTATTGACCTGTCTATGAGAATCCAACCCTTGACGACCTCGCCCGCATACTTTCTGATCAGTAGGCATCCTTCTGGAGAGAGATGGACGAGTTCCAACAGGAGATGAGGGAAATCATCAAGGGTAAGGATGCCATACCTGCTCAGATTAAACCAAATCCGATTAATTTGAAGAGGAAGTCTATGTAGGTACAATTTACAAAGACTACTACTCTTAGTGATACTTTGGTTGATATATCTTCCTGTGTGTTTGATGCTGATTTTGTGACACTTAGGAGCGGTAGGATACTAGCTGGCGGCGCCTCATCTGAGCGACTACCGCTTGGAGATTATGGAGCACTGGACGAGGATGATAGCAGTACAGATACCGCTCGTGATGATGATGATGATGGTGCTAACTCCACCAAGGATGTAGATCAAGCCGACGGTACTAAGGCCTCACGATTTCAGATGTAGACGGCAGTACTGATGCCACCATTTCTCTAGTTGCTGAGACAAAGCGTGGTACTAACACAACGAACACAAATGTCATGGGTGTTGTTGATGCCACCAGTTTTCCTTCAGTTGTGTTACCATTTTTTGTATCTCAAGACAGAAAAATACAAAAAAATGGAAAACGTGAAAAGATCAAAAATATGAATAAAAGAAAGATTTTTGTATCTCCTTTGAGTTCATATGTATTGCATGATGATATTGGTGTGGATTCTATCCCGTCACATACACAAGACTCTATTCCTCACCATCTCTCTGGTTTAGATCCAACCATCCCCTTCATTCAGGCACTTCGCTTAGCGATGGGGAATAAACTAGAAAACCCCAAAAAAAGACATCAACTAGTGTTTAGCCACCTTATGATTGAAAGATTCCATATTCAGCTGACTCTGCGTAGCCACTAGAGCACATTCCACTCTTCTAGAAGAATTTGAGATAGAAGACCACCATCTAGAGGAAGAAGAGAAACCACAATGTAGATATCCATGTGCTCACTCGTGCCACATGCTTCACCATTAATAAATCCCCATTCGTCACTCTTTAGTCTTTTATTTTAGCTAAATATCTTGGCAAGGCATCATATAAATAGTCGTAAATACAATAAATTAACAATCAGCATGCATTAGTTAATATCTAATAATTAGCATGTATTTGTGCAAAAATAAAAAAAATAAAGAATAAATGAAAAGGAAGGAAATATTTAGAATAAATATTGAGTGACCTGAACCCAAGAGAGGGCCAAGAGATGGCATGATCGCCAAATAAAATAAGTAGAGAGAGATAGGGCCACTCTACCTTGTACATATATATAACTTATGTATGTGTGTGTGTATATATTATTTCTAAAAAATAAAAATAAGAAGGTAATCCTATCTCCTTGTATATACTTCTAAAAATAAAACAAAAACTAGAGAAATAAAAAAACAAAAATAAAAGTCTCTCTCACTTTGTACATAACACATGTATATATGTATCTTTCCCTATTTTATTTATACTTGTAAATAAACAATAAAAATAAAACAAAAATATTTATATACTACAAAAATTATGTTGTAAATATATAAAATATAAAATTGGATATTTGTGTAAAAATAAGAAATAAAAAATAATTGTACAAAATACATAGGTATTTTATACCTGTATAAAATGTAATATATTGTATATATCATAAATTATTTTTCTTAAAAATAAATAATAACAACAGAAAAATAGCATAGAAAATAACGAATATGTTTCATGTTGTACACTTTTTAATTTAAAATTATTTGATATTTTTAATTGATTTCATAAATAATTTTGACGAAGCTATTTTCTAATTGGTCCAGGAGGAATGTTGACCTCAGTCAAATACCACTCCCGGGTCACCACTCGTGCAGATCCGGGTTTTGAGCTCGTTTCTTCCAATCATCCAGACTGGATCCTACACACTCTTGCTCTGATTTTGACGCCCGAATCTCCACAGTGGATCGGTCAACCTCGCGGATCTCTTGGGAGTCGCGCATCAACCTCAGTTCATGCACTCGATCCGATTCTTCCAAGCTTCCTGGGACATGCTATAAAGTCATTCCTTAGCCCCCCCAGCTCCTCATCTCGCGCCGCACACCCTTCATATACCCTAGATACACCTTCGCCGTATTAACAGCTGTCGGAGGCCACCATTGGTGCTCGGAGAGGTGCTGTGTAGTTGACACTAACCAATCCGCTCATATCGACACATTCGCTCGCCCTCCATCTTCTTCCACTGTCTGATCACCCTGACCTTTGATCCACTTGTCGAGATTAGGAATTAGGTCTCCTCTACCATTCTCGTCTGAGACCCGCATCCATTCACCCTCGCTTCTCTCTATTATAGGCTAAATAACCCCGACCGGAGCCTTGCTCCGAGTCTGAGCTCTCTCCTGCAGGACTTCACGCACGTATAACGACCTAGATAGCCTCTGACCATCCTCACCGGACCTCGCCCAGGTCCCAGCCACCATCACACAGATCTGATAGTTAGCGACTACATCCGAGCTGACCATTCGACGCGGAGGGTCCCCACGATCCTAGTGGCATCGTCCGATCCTTCATCGGAGCTCCGGATCTTCGCCGGTGTTCTGTTGAAGCTCACCCTGACGCAGTTCTTCTAGACCCTCTATCTGTCGTTGGATCGACTCCTTCGCCTAGATGCCATCCTCGTCGTCCATTCACAGCAGCTGTCAGGACGTTAGATGTCAGATCTAATGGCACCCGTACCTCTCATGTCATCGACACTCTGATGGCCATTGGATCTGACACCTGACCGCGCCAGAGCCGCAAGTTCGCGTCCACCCAACGCCCGCTACCTGTCCTCCACGCGCAGCTCAAGTGCCTCCATGGGTAATTTGCTCAGTCTACCTTGCGTTTTTTTGTTTCCATTTCAGTCTGTAAAATAAAAGAACACAATGGACCTTTTTGCATCTTAGCACTTGTATTTCTCGATATTTGCACTTTAGTCCTATTTGTGTGGACCCACGTGCTTCGTCACGTGTTCTTTGGGACATTTGCAGTATGTACCTTACATTTATTTACTGTTTAGGATTGAAGTTTTAATTTTCATATGTGCAAGTATACCCCTATGCGTGCGGATTTGTGACATGTGCCGATATTTGCGGAAAAATTTTAGTTTAAGCCCTAGAATTTTCTAGCATGTTATTATTTGGTTCCAAGACTTCAGTTATTTGCAGTTTGGTCCATGTATGTTGTGTGTTTTATTTTAGATTAAATAAATAGCAAAAGTTGTCCAAAAATCACGAAATTTCGACACATGGCTCCTCCCATGGTGTAGGAGTTCTGATGAATTTTTTGTTCTATTTTGATTGCATTTGTTATTTTTAAGAATTTGAAAACCTTTTCAATTGCCATTGTTTGTCTTAGAAAATCAACTAAAAATATTAAGAAGCCTTAAAAATTCTGAAAAAAATCTTGATTGCTTCTTTAGTGTCGTTTGAATTTCTATCCAATTTTCGCTTTATTCCATTTATAAAACCCAAAAAATTGAAAAAGACCAAAAACCTTAGAAATTTCAATAAAAATTCATAAAAATTCAAAAAATGTCTTTTCTTTTTCTGTAGTTAGGTTTTTGCCTGGTGTTTGACATAAAATTGCTGCTCGAATTTTATAGGCATTTTGAGTAATTTTAATTTGCCTTTAGATTCCAGCTGTACACTAGTTGTTATTTTTAACCTTGTTTGATTTTTTGAAAATTAATTAAAAATCAGAAAAATCTAATAAAATTCACAAAAACATCTGAAAATTTCAAAAACACAAAAATATCTTTATTCTGAATTTTTTAGTATTTTTGGGCAATTAAATAATTGTGTGTGTTTATTTTTGCCTTTTCCTATATTAAAAATCATAAAAATTTTGAAAAATAAAAAAACCACCATTCCTTTGCTTTTCTTGAACTCTCGACTACTTCGTAGCTTTTGCATTATGTACTCCTTGTGTTCGACCTTGGTAGCTATACCAGGTAAAATTAAATAGCAAGACCGCTTGGCACATTTTGATTGCTTGATTTTCCTTGTTTGGTGGTTTGATTTTCCTTATTGACTTTGCCTTGTTGTTGGTCGCAATGACCTTATTTACACCTTAACTCGAGTAGAAAAAGTTAGGGTCATCAGAATTGTGCCATTACCGGGGAGCACGACTTAGTAGTCAGTTTTCCTTGCTTGAATTTTTTTGCTACATTTGATATATTTTAATAACTATGGTCTGACCCATCTTTTGTTTCTCTCTTTCTTGAGAGGGCCCAACGAGCAAGGGCAGCGTTTCTAGGAGTGTTGGTGCACCCGAGCGAAGCGGAGGCGGCTCATTTCTCCATCGAGCCGCAGGAGAGCGTAGGAGAGCTGGAGCAGAAGACTGAGTAGGTCTGAGAGTTTAGGACTGATTTTTCTATTATGACTGTTGTAATAATACCTGGATTGTGAACTTTAGACACTTGGTTGATAGGGGACTATTTCGTCGAGCACCAGTGTGCTTGGGGGACCACACCATAGTTTTTCGTCGGTTGTGTTTTCTACCCCATTTACTTCTTGTCTGAATTTCGATGATTTTGGCCCCTAGACTTAGGATTTTCCTTGAATGTGACGTAATTAATTAAGGCCCAACCCTAATTATCTACCTTCACCTATGGATCGATTAATTGGACTTTATGAATTAAATCACAAGAAAAAGTTAGTTTAATTAGACTCGAGTCCACGTGCCGTGAGGAACCACATACAGCGCTGGCAGGACCCATTGTGGCGGGCACCAAGTGGTTCCCAAGATCAGACTCCAGACTTAGTCTGATTGGCTAGCTATTGTTCTTATCGTGTAGAAAGTGCTTCGTCTAAGGCCGATTTCTTCTTGCATCATATAGGTAGTTTTGTTTCTATCTTTAAATTTATGCGCAGATCACCCTGCATGTAGAGAGCTGGAGTCATGTACGCATTTCTTACTCTGCATGCATCAGCTTCTCCCTGTGTTTTGGACTTAAAATAATCAAGAGAACCGAAAAATTCATTAGACATTATTTGCTTTGAAAAACACCTAAAAAGAAAAACTATAAAATTGGGACTGCTAAAATACACTTGACCCTAAAAGACACCTGACTTAAAAATCTATCTTGGGAGAGTAATCCCCTCATTGTACGGTTTGGATGAGCGATATAGTGGCCCGCACACTAGGATAGAGCCATACCCAAACTCTTGGTAGACTACCGACCTTTTATACAGGACAGTCTGTTAGGAGCATTTGGTTCCTACTAGCTCACTTAATCGCTCTAAAAGACTGTTTTATCACCTAATAAAAGTGACAAGATAAAAGACTAAGCCTTTACGGTCATCAGCTCTGCGTGAGTAGGTAAATTGGGGGTTTTCTTGACCGATCTTGTGTGTTTTCCAGATATAATAAGCCTTCACTCGCTACATCAAGATGATGTGTCATAGGTCCCTTAGGCTGCCACGGGCTGCACTGCTTTCGAGCACTCCGGTCCGCTCATCTAGGTTGGTTTGTGAGAGCCGAGACCCGCTCTCCGGACCCGATTTTGACTCCGCCTTGTTCCCCCTTGACCACCCTTCTACCAGTCCTGAGGTTCTTGAGCAGAGACTGCATCAGACAGTTGATGATTTATCGGCACCTGAGTTTGGGTCTTTTGCCTTTGTTGAGACCATGTCCAGCAGTGAGAAGCGCACTGATGGACCTCATGGGACCCAGACTTACGTACTTGATCAAATTGCCATAAACAACATCCTGTTAGCCTCTCTAGAGACTATGCAGTGTCATATCCGAGACCAGGGGTTTCATGGTGGACATATGCCGAGATATTGAGCATATGAGAGCTGACAGAGAGGAGCGTATAACCGATGGAGGTAGAGGACCAGAGATTCTCGAGGGAGGAGAGCCTGAGGAGCCCACACTGCTAGCAACACATGCACGACCTATGAGACAAGTGCACAACCCTGGTGTAACTCTGACCCATAGAAGGATACAACTGCCAGCCATTTTGGGAGATTTCAAGCTCCCACCTCAGACTATCCAGCTTCTACCCCGATTCCATGGACTCGCTATAGAGGAGCCACACCTCTACCTCCAAGAATTTGAGATGATATGTAGTACTGTCCACGATCTCCTCATGGACGAGGATACCATCAAGATGATGGCTTTTCCATTCTCCCTTGTAGACAGAGCAGACAACTGGCTGAAGAACCTAGGGAGATTCGTCACCTCATGGGAACAGCTCTGGAACGAGTACTTGAATAAGTACTATCCACTCGGCCGGACGAATGTAGCCAGAGCCCTGATTAGCAACTTTTCCATGCTCCCCTATGAGCAATTTCATGAGGCATGGGATAGATTTAGGGAGCTTGCAAACCAGTGTCCACATCATGATATATCCAAGCCCAACCTTATTCAGAGTTTCTTCTGCGGGCTTACACCAGAGTTGCAGGGGCTAGTCAACGCATCCTGTGGGGGCTCATATTTTGCCAAGGATGAGGATCAGGTCTTGGCCATCTACGCGGAAATGAAAGAGAAATACGCAATGAGGTCCTAGACTTGATTATATGCACAGGGGAAGCCCCATCCACAGGTTGTGTCCTACCAGAGGATAACAGGGTTCGATGCCGGTCCATCTACATCATCAGTAGCCACATCACAGACAGAGTCAACGGTCGCTGATATGGGGATTATCAGCGAGAAGTTGGACCGTATCGAGCTGATTGAGAAGAAGCAGTGCTAGGGCATGTCTCAAATAGATCAGATGGCACAGACGCTGAGTGACCTGAAGACCCAGATCATGTGTCTCCAAGAGGTACAGACAGCTTCCCAGCCCCATCTCAGGTCACGGGCAGATCCAGCAGCAGCAACAACTCAACCCAGCCCTCCGCCCATTACCGACAGGTGCATCACATACTGGCGGAGCCGTTCTAGCAATAGTAGTATGTCCAGTTACCACCATCTCAGGACAACCAAATGGTGGTCTACTAGCCGGATCAACCCCTGGGAGTTCTCCTCCCACTCACTTACTAGTAGGAGCTATTGATAGACGTCAACGGGATTTGGTATGACCGACCACAGCTTGGGATCTGACGAGACCATCCTGAATCCTGCTGGTCGACTGGAGGTTCCTCTTCCCTGTAGCAGCCTCTAGTTCAGGGTGGCCAGTTCAACCAGCAACAACAACAACCCCAATTCCCACAGCCACAACCATAGCCACCTTACCAACAACATGGTCCTCATCCCTATTAGCATGGATAGTCGTGGAGGCAGCAGCAGCCTCAACATTTTCATTCCCAGTATCCCTCTCATCCTTCCCAGCAGTAGCAGCCTCACTTCTAGAGAGCCCCCCCGTCTGGTTCTCATGGGCCAACCGATGAGAACATATCCCTTGATCATTTAGCCCGCCTTGTCTCCAAGTAGCAGCCACTTTCAGATAAGAGATGGATGAGTTCCGACAGGAGATGATGGAGATAGTGAAGGGAAAGGCCGCCATGCCCACTCAGATCGAGCCAAAACCGAACCACTTGAAGAGGAAGTCTAAGCAGGTAGAGTTTACAGAGGTTACCACTCCTAGTGATTCACTTGGTGATATTTCTACATACACTTTTGATGTTGAATTTGTTACACTTAAGAGCGATAGGATGCCAGTTGGCGGCGCCTCATTTGAGCGACGACCACATGAGGACTTAGGAGCGCCAGATGAGGAGGAGAGTGATGCTGATGCCGCTCATGATAATGTTGTTGATGGTGGTACTGAAGCCACCAAGGTGTAGACGCAACCGACGGTACTGAGGCCGTCACTTCACCAAATGTAGGAGGTAGTGTTGATGCCACCAGAGATGATGATGCTAAGCCAGAGTGCGGTGCTGATGCCGCAAGTCCAGATGCCGAGGGTGGTACTGACACCACCATTTATTTTCATGTTGCATTTCCTTCTGTCGTTGTATCTCAGGACTATTCTGGTAATAAAGAAAAGGGTTCTTCATTTTTTAGTCCATTTGTGATTTATGGAGATGCTTATATGGATTCTTCTTTGCCAAAACAGCAGCGACCCGATTCAAGCCCTCCATCTGAGGAGGGCCCATCCATCCCCTTACCCCAAGCACTCCGCTTGGCTAAGGGGACCAAAAAAGAAAATCCAAAAAAATCCCAGCTACTAGAGTTCAATCAGCATATGATAGACAAATTTCAGATTCAGCTGACTCTACAGGAGGCCATGGAGCATATCCCTCTCTTCTAGAGGAACCTTAGAGAGAAGACCACGATTTGCAGGAAGAGAAGGAACCATCATTCAGAGATCCATGTGCTCACTCGTGCCACCTGCTTCGCCATCCAGAACCATCTGCCAGCCAAGAGGCCAGATGCAGGAGCTCCCTATGTCAGATGCCACATACATGAGAAGAGGTTCGATCGGACTCTATTAGAAAACGACTTTTCAATCAACCTACTTTCGGTAGCCTTACTCGAC
Source organism: Ottelia alismoides (assembly GCA_037367405.1). Taxonomy (NCBI): domain Eukaryota; kingdom Viridiplantae; phylum Streptophyta; class Magnoliopsida; order Alismatales; family Hydrocharitaceae; genus Ottelia; species Ottelia alismoides. The sequence continues at coordinate 655,804 of JAZKJV010008065.1, read as the reverse complement.
CGATTCGAGTTCGTCCCTCTTCGACAGAGCAGGACAGTCCTTCAGTTTGCTGATGGATCTGTCAAGAGGCCGAAGGGGATGCTGAAGGACGTGGTCGTCACAATTCAGGGCCTGAAATTCCCCGTGGACTTTGTTGTGTTGGACATGGAGATCCATGAGTCTGTGACTGATACCTCCATCATCTTAGGATGCCCGTTGTTGGCCACAGCCAAGGCGGTGTCCGATCAAGATAGCGGGAAGGTATACTTTCGCATCGAGGGAGAGAGTATACAAATATAGATGATCGGTGAGACCAGAGCATGAGTTTCAACTTGCTCAGAACCGCTTATAGATTCAGATCAGATGATAGATGAAGAGCAAGTCGTCCACCAGGAGTGTGACTTTGTGATCACAGATGATGAAGCATCTTGGTCAGACCCAGTTTCACGAGCCATCCTCTCACCTTCAGATTCCGCTGATGCACAGATTCTAGTATAGGAGAACTTGGAGAGTGCATTCTTGGCATAGGATAAATTTCAGGCAGTAGATCGCATTCAAGAGAGCGAGGCAGTAGATACTTCCTTTGATTCAGATTTAGATCCCTCATAGTCAGATATTGATTGGGCATAGTTGGATGAGTTGATTCCGTGTCTGATTCTTATAGAGCCAGAAGCTAGGGAGGAGATTGATCCCATTCAGAGTACAACTACACCAGCAGAGCAATCTTCACCAGATTTTCCATGTTCACTGAGAGTTCTCCCATGCAGATTTGGTTGCCTTCACTCAGGCCTTTGCCGCAGTCGCTAAAGTATAGGTTCCTCACGGGCTCAGCAGATTTGATCGGAGAGAAAGAATCTCATTTGATGGAGGTTCTTGAAAAGAACCGCAAGGCGATAGGATGGAGCGTAGCTGATCTCCAGGGGATAAGTTCGGCCCTGTGCTCCCACCATATCTATCTCGAAGAGGACGCAAATCCATCACATGAGTTCCAGCGACGGTTGAACCTGAACCTTTCGAGAGGTTGTCATGAAGGAAATCTCAAAATGGTGGAGCATCGATTTTATCTATCCCATCTCCGATTTCATATGGGTTAATCTATTACATGTGGTGACCAAGAAGACATGCATCACTACAGTTATGAGTGACACTAGAGAGGATATCTCTACTTGGGTACCCACTTCTTGGAGGGTCTGTGTGGACTACATACAATCGAATCATGCCACCTAGAAGGATCATTTCCCGCTTCCTTTTATTGATCAGATTATAGAGAGGCTAGCCGGGAAGAGTCACTACTATTTTTATGATGGGTACTCCGGTTATAATTAGGTGGCCATTGCACTAGAAGACTAGGACAAGACTACATTCACATGTCCCTTTGGGACATATGCTTTCAGACGGATGCCCTTTGGTCTATGTAACGCCCCGATGACATTCTAAAGGTGCATGTTGTCTATCTTTTCGGACATGGCGGGTGATTGCCTAGAGGTCTTCATGGACGACTTTTCGATTTTTTGCGATGGGTTTGATGCTTGTCTTGACTACCAAGACTGCATCATTCAACGATGGATCGATGTCCATCTTGTATTATCTTGGGAGAAGAGTCACTTTATGGTGACTCAAGGGACGGTGCTTGATCGTATAATCTCCAACTGGGGCATGAAGTTGATCCGACCAAGGTCGATATCATCAAGAAACTCAATCCACCGTCCAACTTGCGATAGTTACGGTCTTTTATGGGGCACGTCGGTTTCTACCGATGATTCATTCATGATTTCAGTAGGATCGCCCAACCGTTGATTGATTTGCTGACCAAAGATATTGAGTTTGTTGTAGATGATAAGTGTATTACATCATTTAAGACTCTCAAGAGTCTAGTTGTTGAGGTTCCTGCCCCCCAACCGTCTGATTGGTCTCTCCCATTTGAGATCATGATAGATTCCTCCGATTTTGCTGTAGGGTCCGTGCTAGGATAGAGGGATGGAGTGCCTTTTGGCATTCACTACGCTAGCCATACTTTGGATGCTGCGCAACGAAACTACACTGTTATTGAGAAGGACACGCTAACCGTAGTTTTTATGTTGCATAAGTTCATATCGTATATCATTGGATCTAGAGTGATTATCTTCACAGACCATACCGCCATCAGGTACCTCATGGAAAAGAAGGATGCCAAAGAGAGACTGACTAGATGGATCCTTTTACTCCAGGATTTTGATATTGAGATTAAGGATAAGCCTGAAGTCAAGAATGTGGTGGCAGATCATCTCTCCCGATTAGAGCATCTTGAGGACTATGAGAAGATTGATCCTATATCCGAGACCTTCCCAGATGAGTTGATCCTTGCTATTGCCTCGCTCCCGTGGTACCCTAACATTGTGAACTATCTTGTTGCCAAGAAAGTTCCACAAGGTTGGCCCAGGCAGCGACTTGAGACCTTCCTATCAATGGCCAAGTCTTACCATTGGGAGGATCCCATCCTTTATCATGAAGGAGGGAATAGCATTTGGCGAGGATGTATTCCTCAAGAGAAGCACCGTAGCGTCTTCACCTACTTCCACAAGATGGAGGCATGAGGACATCACTCTGGGAGGAGAACAACACAGAAAGTGCTCTAATCCGGCCTATGATGGCCTACTCTCAAGGATTCTGATGAATTCATGAATAGATGTACTGACTGTCAGAGTATGGGCACTTGTGGACAACGTGACATGATGTCGATGCAACCCATTCACTTCTATGAGGTTTTTGATGCATGGGGCATTGATTTCATGGGTCCATTCCCTAAGAGCCGGGGATTTGAGTACATTCCATTGGCCGTTGATTATGTGAGTCATTGGGTTGAGGCCATCCCCGCCCGAACCGTAGATGCTAGGACTGGTTGTAGTTTTTCGAGGAACCATATCATTTCACGGTTCGGGGTACCTCGAGTTTTGATATCTGACGGGGGCTCTCATTTCATCAATGACAAGGTAAAGTCCCTTCCTAGCGAGTTCAACATTGACCATCGAGTAGCCACTCCATATCATCCTCAGACCAATGGTCTTGCTGAAGTGTCGAATAGGGACATCAAGACTAAATTGCAGAAGGTCATCCGCCTTGACCGAAAGGATTGGTCACCGCTTTTGGAATCGGTCTTGTGGGCATACCAGACATACTTCAAGACTCCTTTGGGTACATCTCCCTTTCACCTCGTTTATGGAAAGCCCTGCCATTTACCTATTGAGATTAGGCACAAGTCACTTTGGGATGTCACAAACATACTTTTGGATCCAGTGAGTATAGGAGATCAGAGGAGGGCAGAATTGGCAGCCCTGGAGGAGCTTAGAGATGCAACCTTTTCGAGCAGCCTACATTACAAGGAACGAGTGAAGGAGTGGCATGATTCTCATATTAGCCACAAGCAGTTTGAGCCAGATAAGAGATTATGGTTGTTTGATGCAAGGCTTAGATTATTTCCAGGGAAGTTGCAGAGCAAGTGGAAGGGAACATACCTGGTCCGAAAGGTACATGACAATGGAAGAATTGACATATCAGAAATGCCATCTGATTCTACCTTTCGTGTTAACGAGCAGTGCCTCAAACCATATCTAGATCATGAGCCATTGGTCATTGACGTCGCCCCTATTCATTTTGCGTGAGATATGGTCTTTGATTCACATCTAGTGCATCTCATGCTTGATTATCACTGTCCTCCGCCATGTATAGATCCAGATGTCCATATCATCTCATTCTTTAGTCCCACACCCCATCTGCATCCTATGATTATGTTATACTTAGAGTGTACTTTACCGTAAGTATAGGAGGGTTGTTGGACTCTTGAGTGTTCTTTTAATTCCTTTTTTTACCTCTGCTTTGCTGCCTATACTTAGGGACCTTTCACCCTAAGTATAGGGGAGCTAAACCATGTACTTTATTTCACTCGAATTTCCCTTTATGTACAGTCTGCAATACATAGGATAACTTGATCCTAAGTATAGGGGTAAACACCGAGCTCTCTTCATTCTATTCTTTGACTCGTCGTTGTAGTATACCATTCCTTTTCACTTCCCTATACTAAGCACGAGTTATGTCTTCTTCATCGCTCTCGATCCACTCTAAGGACATCATTTGAGCTAAGTATAGGGGGGTGTCGTATATATTTCATATATACTTTAGCCATAACTCGTACTTTGTGTGAGTGTGTTAATAAATAAAATGGCTAAAATTCTTTTATCTAAAAACCATAAAAATTTAAAATTTTTCTTGTACATAAAATTCTTTCTTGCACATACATAGCTATTTATAAAAATTATTATTTTTGTACAAATGTTTGTAAAAATGCTTTGTATAAAGAATTTGTAAATACTTTGATATCAAAATTATGTATATAGTACCATTTTTTTTGTAAAATGTTTGAAAAATAAAAGTTTGCGAAAACCCTTGTTTAAATATGTGTAAATATTCTGCAAAACTTCTAGATTCATTCAATCATTCAAACATTTTTCAAAAATTTTGCACATCTTCCAAAAACATGCATAAATTTTTTTTGTATATATTTTTACAATTTTTCCGAATCATAGTTGACATTTAGACTAGCCTGGAATTAAATTGGGAAATGGAGCTTGGTTAAGAACTTAATCCACCTAATTCTAAGAGGAACCTTATAGGGCTTAGGGTTAATACTTTTCAGATTCGTTTGGGGACTTAATTCTTTGAGTCCACTGGGCTATGATCATATGTCATCTTGATGAGTCTAAGTAGAACACTAAACAACACGCACTTGACTCTCAGAGACAATGGCTTTACTTGTACCTGCACCTTACACATAGCTCTCCGCGGATGAGGTGGTGAGGAGGCAATCTTCTTTGGCTTGGGGTAGCATATGAGGGTAGTACTTCTAGGTGGAACCTCTCTTCTTCTTTTAGTGAAGGAAGTGAGTCTCAACTTGATTTGGTGGTGTTGAGGTCTAGAGATAGAGTTGTGGGTTGCAATAAAGCATCAAAAGAGGAATAGTCTACTGGCTCAAGAGGACAAACTCCTTAAGTATATATGTTGCACCATGTAGATATGTTGTACATACGCATATAAAAAATGTGAAAAGAAAGAAAAACTCCAAAAAAGTGGAGTGTATATAGTCAAATAAAGCAAGGCTTATGTTACCCATTCTCATCTCATGAAGCTTGTAGCAGGAAACTTAGCTACACTGGTTGGGCTCCCAAGGATACATGGCTACACTGATCATGGTCCATTCTCTTCTTCCTCCTCTTCTTGAACCGGTTGAACTTGAACATAGAAGGGAATACCGTGCTCCTCGAGGAAAGAGCTGCCAGACTAGGGCATTAGAGTTACCATGTTGAGGGGGGTTGTCACTTTGCTATTTTTGAGGTGGTGAGTTACATATCACTTGTACAGTACAAGGAAAGATTCATGGTCATTAGAGTTTGTGTATGCAGATTTGTTCTGATATGGATTGTTGAGGAGTCTTGACTATAGATTGGTGAAACTTAGAGTCTGTTGAGTTTTAAATTTAAGCCAAATAAGGTTCTGACACACTAACAACCCAATGGTCTAACTAGGCTCCATACTTCAATTTAATGAAGACAAGTTTAAGAATCAACCTTGATTTACCTTCTTTTTCTTTATCTTTTCACTTCTTTTTCAAATAAGTGTTTGCTAAGGGACTAGCAAAAGTAAAGTATAGGGGGGTGATGAATCCCCATTCATCACTCTATTATTTTATTTTAGCTAAATATCTTGGCAAAGCATCATGTAAATAGTTATAAATTAACAATGAGCATGCACTTGTTAATATCTAATAATTAGCATGTATTTGTGCAAAAATAAAAGAATAAAAAATAAAATAAAAAGAAGGAAATATTTAGAATAAATATTGAGTGACTTGAACCCAAGAGAGGGCCAAGAGATGACATGATCACCAAATAAAATAAGTAGAGAGAGATAGGGCCACTCTACCTTGTATATATGTATCACTTATGTGTGTGTGTCTATATATATATATATATATATATAATTAATTTCTAAAAAATAAAAATTACAAGGTAATCCTATCTCCTTGTATATACTTCTAAAAATAAAACAAAAACTAGAGAAATAAAAATAAAACAAAAATAAATATCTCTCTCACTTTGTACATAACACATGTATATATGTATCTTTCCCTATTTTATTTATACTTGTAAATAAATAATAAAAATGAAAGAAAAAAATTCTATACTCCAAAAATTATGTTGTAAATATATAAAATATAAAATGTGTGTATTTGTGTAAAAATAAGAAATAAAAAAATTGTACAAAATACATAGGTATTCTATACATGCATATAATGTAATATATTGTATATACCAGAAATTATTTTCCCTAAAAATAAATAAAAATCACAGAAAAATAGCTTAGAAAATAACAAATAGTTTTATGTTGTACACTTTTTAATTTAAAATCATTTGATATTTTATATGATTTTATTAATATATTTGACTAAACTATTTTCTGATTGGTCCAGATGGAATGTTGATCTCGATCAATTACCCCTCCCGGGCCTCCCCTCGTGCGGATCCGGGTTTTGAGCTCGTTTCTTCCAATTATCCAGACCAGATCCTACACCCTCTTGCTCTAATTTTGGCGCATGAATCTCCCCCAGTGGATCGGTCATCCTCGCGAATCCCTAGGGAGCCACAAATGGACCTCGATTCGCGCGCTCGATCTAATTCTTCGAAGCTTCCTGGGACAAGCTATAAAGACATTCCTTCGCCCCCCAACTCCCCAGCTCACGCCTCACACCCTTCTGATACCTTAGATACCTTCATCGTAGTGAAAGCCGTCGGAGGCCACCTTTGGTGCTCGAAGAGGTGTTGTGTAGTCGATGCTCACCCATCATGGTCGGAGAACCGCCGTGATGAGCCTCCTTTGCCAGCCATAGTGTGGTCGAGGCCACAACCCCGTCGTTCACCTCCCCTGGATCTTAGGATCTCATTCGGACCTTCAGGTAAGCATTCGATCGTTCCTAGCTCCTTTATTTGCTCAATATTTCACTTACACTCCGCCATCTCGGACCAGCCGGTCGGAGCTCTGTTACCATCACCCATCCGCTCATATCGACGCATTTGCTCACCCTCCATCTTCTTCTATAGTCTGATCACCCTGACCTTTGATCCTCTCCTCTACCATTCTTGACAGAGACCCGCATCCATTTACCCTCGCTTCTCTCTATTATACGGTAAATAACCTTGATCGGAGCCTTTCTCCGAGTCTAAGCTCTCTCCTGCAGGACTTAGTGCATGTGGAATGACCCAGATAGCCTCTGACCATCCTCGTCGGAGCTGACCCAGGTCCCAGCCACTGTCACGCAGATCCGACCGTCAGCGACTCCATCCGAGCCAACCATTCGACGCGGAGGGTCCCTACGATCCTGGTTGGCATCTTCCGATCCTTCATCGGAGCTCCGGATCTTTGCCAGTGCTCTGACGAAGCTCACCTTGATGCAGTTCATCCAGACCCTCTCTCCACCGTTGAATCGACTCCTTCTCCTAGATGCCATCCTCGTCGTCCATTCACAATAGCTGTCAGGATGTTAGATATCAGATCCAACGTCCGTCGTACCTCCCACATCACCAACACTTTAACGGCCGTTGGATCTGACACTTGACTGCGCCAGATCCATACGTTCACGTACAACCGACGCCCGCCACCTTTCCTCCATGCGCAACTTGAAGGATATGGTTAGATCCTCAAGCACATCACGGAACCGTGATCATCGTATCGGTTACAACGAAGAACGACTAGTCGTACTAGTTGTTCTATGCAGCGGAAATTAAAATTTTTTATGTGACGAAACCACATGATCCAAGAACACTTCTCGAATCATTTCGTCTAAACCAAAAACAAGTAATAGGATTACCTCTTGAAGCGTGGTTGCGATCGAGTCTCTAAACGAAGAGACCTCCTGTCTCAAGTCAGATCCGACGGAGGAGACGCTTGCGAGCACAAGGATGAACCGCTTGCTTCTCGCAATCCATGTTGATGATCCAAGCGACGGATCTCCTGATCTCGACACACGAGATACGACGTCTTCTTCACGAGCGAGGTGCACCGAAGGAGACGGAGATCCACGAGCAAACCATCGGGCAACATAACGATGACACCGCGACGATGGAGAACCTCTCTAGGGCATACAAGGTGAACGGCCACATGAGAGGGAGAGAGAGAGTAGGCGTGTGAAGAGAAAGAGAGAGAGAGAGAGAGACTTGTTGTCTCACTTATGTGTAAAGAAGAGCAAAGGGGTGCCTCTCTTTTTATAACATTTTGGGATCCATGGATCTCAATCCATGGGACAACACAAATCCAATGGTCCTCATTGATTGTGTTTCTTTTAATGGCTAAGATTTGTGTTGGTAAAAACCAACAACTATTATTTGTTGTCTTTTGAAATAAATTAAATATATTGAAATTCAATCAATATATTTCAATATAAATCAAAGCAACAAACATGGAATATCTTGGAAAAGAATCAAGTCTCCTTCCATGTATAGAGTGGACGGCCACCAATTTGGAGAGCCCAAATTGGCCATCCACTCCATGTATGGAATGGATTCCTTTTTCATTCCAATTATGCTTAGATCTTATATCTCACATAATATACCACATATGCAACAACTTTTGTTGCAAATTATTCTACAAAAATAATTCACAATTATTTTGTAGACATTGCAATCTTGCGATTAAAAAATTGTGAATCATATTCACAACCCAAAATAAAATGTGAATTACATTTTCAATTAATTGTTCAACGTGAATCCAATTCACATTAACATTTAATTAACAAATGTAAATTACAAATAGCTCTCTCTTATATATTATAAATCACATATATAATATATTTGACTAATATAGATATTGCTATCCACATTATTCATATCCATGATAATTAAATGACATTTAATCATCTTGGTTCTCTATTCTCATGTGCCCAAATAATATGAATCGCATTCACATTATTTTCATCTTTGATAATTAAATCACATTTAATTATCTTAGATAACTCTCCTTATAATATGAATCATATTCATATTATTGGTGATAATTAAATCACATTTAATTATCCATGCTTGGATACATAATATCAACAATGAAATTATCCTGAACCCTTTCAAGGATAATGCGCTTTCCCCGCGAATACTTAGAGATAAGGATAGGGCGATTGTATTGTTCCACGTATAATAACTTGGTTATTGAGATCGTATCTCAAATCCAGATCGATGTCCTCCCATAGATGCTTGATTAAATCAAGATCACAAAACTAATCTTCTTATTGCATCTGAATCACATTCAGATCAATGTCCAACATTTGGACTAAGATCAGATTACTTCTTTACCGAGAGGAGTCACTAAAATCCAGACCCATTTCATCACTCCCTAAGAATGGAAGCGTCATGGTTATACAATCGTTTAAGATCACATCACCCTCAGGTATTCCCAATACCTGTACATCCTGCATACTGGAAGACTCAGAATAAACCAGAAGTATTAGATCAACTTTATACTGCCTACTTCATGGTTTTATCAGTAAGTTTCTCATTCGATCATTAGGAGTCGGTATCGATCATATACTTTCCAAAAGCATATATCATACCTAGGTCTTGATCATATACTTTCCAAAAGTATATATCAAACCTACAAATTCAGTCAAGCTTCCAAAGCGAGACGACCGTGCACGGAATTTGATTCTTCCCAATATCTCATGAGTGAGCTCTTGTCTTCCGGTTCAGTAATGAACCTGTATGATCCCTTTGAGAGATCATATTACTTATATGCCCTTATATGCACACCAGCGCACCGGTGTATAGACCTTAGTTAGGTCATCAACCTATTGGTCTGCCAAATGTACATACTCAGACATATAGCAACACATCTGTCTCCGGTCAGAGGATGCGTGCCTGTATCGTGACAGCATACGTTATAGGACTTTGGTTATCTCGATCTCGTTAAGTCAACTCTTTGACCTAACTAATTTGACACCTCCGAATCTATATTCGTATGCAGAGGACCTGCATCAAGAGGTCGGTCAGATATCAGCCTTTAGAGATAAGGATTGCCATCTCCTACTCAGGCTGGAGATCATTTCTTAACAATCATTTGGCGGTGCTTGATGAGTCCTCAATCTAACTCTTTAGATATTCATCCAAGCACCAGCCTCTATGATTCGACAGTTGAATCAACAGCTGTATGATCATCAAGATGGCCATGGTACATAACCCTAATTGTACTAAGGGACCTATTATGCAAATTATTTATTCTTCATTTCAGATCAGGGAATGATATTTGCAATAACATTTATTGCATAATGGCTCGTCGTGGGCTCGCATGTCCAACAATCTCCCACTACCCAAAGAGCCATTAATGGGCTAATCATTTAAACCTACACTCATGTGACAATCATAGGCTATTTAGAAAATAGCTAGGTAAGCTGATCAGTCACTATGTTTCCTCGAGACTATGCCAAGTCCTTTTACGGCACTTGCATATCCCCAGTAACAGTGCTCGCATCTAATGCGAATGCTGCATCTTATGCAACCAATACTCAATTTTGTTATCTATAGTGTCCTTGACACTACAGCTTAACAATTATCATAACCAGAATTTCCATAATCCTTATCAGAATACCCTTATTACGTGAGATCTCTATCTCCTAAGGTATCCATAGTTAAGACCTTTTAGATCTCTATCTATAAAGTCTTAAGTTTTTCGAAGATAAGACTTTGAGATCACTATCTCAAAAATCTTGTCCTCTTTGAAGATATTGTTATTACTGCAATCAAGTGTTTTCTCTCCATAGTAGGATTAGCAACACTTTACTACTCCCACTGCAAGGCAGATATCTGGTTTTTGTACACATCTAGCATACACTCAGCTTCTCCTAACTGATGCACAAGTACAAGCAGTTCTAGCATTCACTTCCTCAACCCATTGAGGTGCTATCCCTTTAGATGGGTCAGTACCATATCTTAAGGGATGGAAGCCTTTATTGGAATTTACAAGAATGGAATATATTCAAGGTGTACTACAAAATGTGAAAGTCCCAATACACTCTTCTCTGTGCTTCTGAACATCTTCAAAACTAAGATTCAAGAGGTATCCTTCAGATCATATCTCAAATTATGGAACAATCATATTATGAAAACACTTATTATCATCCTTATAACATTCTAAATGATTAGGATATTATCTACATTTAGCACGATGAACACAAAGGCACTCCCACTAAGCTTCACATGGCTCATCAAGATTCCATCTGAAATCATAACATTTATGATTTCATCAAATCTTATGGTCCAACTCCAAGAAGCTTATTTAAGTCCACATATGGAGTTTCTTTAACTTCTACACCTTGCTTTCCTCAACCATGAAGCCCTGGGGCTACTTCATGCGAATATCCTCAGAGAGGTATTCATAGAGGAATGCAATATCGATTTACATCTTGAAGATGCAATAGTCAAGTTGTGTAGCTAAGGTTAGCAATATTCTGATGGTTTTAAGCATGGTCACCGAAGAGAAAGTCTTACTGCAAGCAATGTCTTCTCTTCCGGTGTGTAGCTCATGGCTACGAACTGTGCTTTGAAGGTCTCTACCTTCTCATCAGGTTCCCTTTCTCTTGAAGATCCATTTACACCTTTACAGGTCTTACCCATATAGGTGGATCCGCGAGGGTCCATATACAACACTTGTATATGAAGTCTACATTAGACTTTTATTGCTAACATCCATCTATCCATGCTTTGATCTTCAGAAGCTTCATCACATGAAGTTCGATCATAGTCAGATTTCTCTGACACGTGGAATCCATCCTCAAACTCATTTGAAGTTTAGTGTTTCATCTTTAATTGACCTTTTAGTTTCCAATTTCAGGAGCCTCATTATCTTTTCAATATTAAATGAGTTCCTACACTTCATTTTCATCTTGATTCTCAAGAGTCTCAACCTCTAAGAATCACATTCTCATAGATGAGATATTTTAAGAATCTCAAGGTCATAAAGTAGGTATCCAATACCATCCTTTATTTTCCTAATGAAGAAGCACTCTCAAGTGCCAGATTCCAGCATGCATGGAACCTTATTAAGGATATACATATATTCCTGGAAACTACTAAGGGATAATTATGCTAAAATTCATCATTGATAAGATCATGTCACACATGATCCAATTGTATCTCCCTATAACTCTATTGAGTTAATGTGTGTTAGGAGTATTGAGATAGAAATGATATTCATATCTTCATAAGGTATCCTTTGAAGTCATCTAACATGTACAAGTTTCCTAGATTAGATCAAATCCAATTTATCTTCCTTCAATCTTTGGTTGTAAACCGAAATAATGAAATCTTTGAACATTTCAAAGGTTTCTTTAGGTGAAGATAAGAAATCTCATATCATACAAAATCATCAATAGATATCACATATCCATAATGTTTACTATGATATAGATTATCTGCATACATCAATATGTATGAGATCCTGAATACATTGTCATCTTACACCATTCCCAAAGAAGGGTGTATTGGACATTTTACTTTGAATACAATATTCATAAGTATGTAAGTTTTGAAATTTTAGACATTCTAAAGTTTCATCTCTTACTAGTCTATTGATCAAATCAATAGACAAATGTCCAATGCTTGATGCTAGATCATTGTCAAATGATCTTCATCCTCCTATTGATCTTAAGGTTTAATTTTAGTATTTAGAAATGTTAATGAACCATTCATCAATTTTCTAATTTAGTGGAGTCCACTAGATTCTAGATACTATCTGAAATATCTCCATTATAACTCTTTATGATAGTTCTATCTCAGAATTCATGTTTATTTCCAACATTTAGAAACAAACAATGAGTGTATTCTTATATCTAGGTCATAGAGACATTCTCTAAGACTAAGGGCTCTCCCACTGAAATTAACAAGTCTATCAATCCAACAGAGATTGTTGCAAAATTTGCATCAATATCCATATGGATAACTATAGACCTTAAGATCAAATTTTCTAGTCTTCTAAAACATATGCAACCCATTGCAAGTGTTGTAGAATATTGAGATACAATTACAATACTTTATCTTATTCAATAACCAAGTCAATATCAATGATTTATGTAGATTATTCTGATGCTCTATCCGAGTCCTCTAAGGATTCTAGACATACTTGATAGTCATACTATCAACACATCAACTTATTGCAGTATTGGCATTCATCCAACTCTTTGGATGTCATATGGAAGTCACAGAAGTAGGACAACTCTTTGACTTTCCTTCTTACTCGGGTCCGACCCATGCTTCCACTGCGCTCCCTTCATCTATAAGCAACCATTGCTTAAGACTAAGGATCTCTTATGTTAAATTCAAAAGAATTCAATGTAAGAGTATTTCAACATTTATATATGCTTCATTAAATTCATACAATATGAATATTATGAAACTTAATGAATGACTAGACTATAGACAATAGAATGATGACATTCATCATGTCTACATCCATCTAGACCCTTAAAATATTGGTTCAAGTAGGTATTCAAACATTTTGAACACATCATCTCTTATGGAGCCACCATTTTACATGATGCAGAGAACCATCTCATTTATGATTAAATGTTGAGAGCACATATGTATGTCAGATATCTTCATTGATTTTATAAGGATTAATTGACAGTTGCGTTCATCATCGACATGTCACTTCCAAAGTACATTCGATGAGATATCAAGACCATAGAGACATACAAACCCTAGGGTTGTAGTCCTATTATCTATTTAATTGTCATTCCTCATTAGTATGAGGAGACTTGCATATTGCAACCACATACATTATGTGTCCAACTGCAAGCACAATATCTGGATCATGAGTCCAATCCATGATATTTTACTTGTTATCATTGAGTATAACATTAAGTGGGTTTAATGAAGGGTTATCTGAAATACGAAATTTGCATGTGTATATATTTATATGTATATACGTCTTTTACTATGATTTAGGAATTTTTATATCAAAGTTGTCTTGCTTTGTCAACACTGAAAGTTCATTCCCTTAATCACTTTGAATGTAAGAGATATACTTACCATTATATCTCAAGCAAGATCTGGGATCTCCTTCCTTATCTTTGTTGTATCATAATAATATGAGAACCTACAACTCAGATAAAAAGAAGCGAGAACACATTCCGCCTTGCAAGTCCAACTTGCATCTCCCAATTCGGCTTTAACACCCGGGCCCACCACCCCTAATGCAATGTTGACCCGTCATTAATTGAACCAACCGTCAACAGGAATACAACTCGCTATGCGCAATCACATATCGCCCCAATAATATGAGGACCTGATATTGGGGTCACTACGCATACGTCCTTACTCTTTCGAGAAGCGAAGAGCCTGATCCAGATGCACTTGCATACAGGAGATGTCACTTCAGACAGGTGTCTCTTACATACAATCCCTGGTGATGGAACCCTCCGCCTTGACGGGAGACCATGGATGTCATTTATGTGATCCTCCATATCATATTCAAATTCTAATTAATCATTATGAATCATATTCATTATGATTAATTCTTCCAAGGGAAATAACATCTCTATAATAGAGTGTTTTAATTTTAATTGGATTCCAATTAATCTAATCATATTAAATTAATGATCCAATTAGTATCCAACAAACATTCTTAGTTGTTACTTGAATTATGGTATTATCTCAAATACGTATTATTTTGAATTTTAATAATTAGAAATACATCATGATTTCTTAAGCATTATACTAACCCTACCCGCTGTCATGGTCAGTACCGACGAGAGTGGGACGGATCACATACGTTGCAACCCGCAACCCCAATGCTCTCCGACTAGACACCATATCCACCTCGGGAAAGGATAATGCAAAATAGATCACTTTGTACTTGAGATGATCATCGGTTCTTCAATCGAAAATATACCATATAATAATAATCAAAACAATTTTGATTAACATTATAATGAGATTTGCTAAACAAATCCCAAGTCCTATTCACGCAACATGCTTGTTGGAATGTAGATCATGTAACCAATTAGTGATCTAGATCACATCTAATCAAATATTGGTTAAGGCAATGTCATTTAAGGAAATAATTATCATCAAATATTTCTCAAATATTTATGCACAATTATTCCAGGAAATTAAACAATTTAACTTCACTAATTGATTAAATGACAATCACTAGGTTCTTGATTAGGAAAGTAATATTTCTCAAATATTTATGCACGATTATTCCAGGAAATTAAACAATTTAATTTCGCTAATTGATTAAATGACAATCACTAGGTTCTTGATTAGGAAAGTATTTCCAGCAGTGACCCTCACTTACTAAAAATATCATATCTCAATCAATTTAAATTCAAATTGAGCAAAGTAAGTTCCTAAAGTTTGCTAATTTGATTTACAACAGAATCTAAGTGATTTTCACGCATTTCACGGTGTTTTAAATCCGCAATTAACATCTTAATTACGTCATGATCCGCAGTCCTCGAAACAGTGGATACATGTTCACTAAAATGAACATAACTTGAGCATACGGAATCCAAATCACGCAAACTCAGATCCTACGGTTCCTTATTTAATGGAGAACAAAATCCAATTATTATTTTCGTGTTTAAGAAATTTACACAGTGCCGAAAATAATATCAAAACAGAGATGCGAAAATGAAATGCAAGAAAACTTTCGCAAGCCCTAACGAACCCACGTCGTCCTCGGTTAATGGATCGTATCCAAAACCACCAACCTAAGGCTCTGATACCACTTGAAGGATATGGTTAGATCCTCAAGCGCATCACGGAAGCGTGATCGTCGTATCGGATACAACGAAGAACGACTAGTCGTACTAGTTGTTCTTTGCAACGGAAATTAAAAATTTTTATGTGACGAAACCACATGATCCAAGAACACTTCTCGGATCATTTCGTCTAAACAACAAACAAGTAATAGGATTACCTCTTGAAGCGTGGTTGCGATCGAGTCTATAAACGAAGAGACCTCCTGTCTCAAGTCCGATCCGACGGAGGAGACGCTTGCGAGCGCGGGGATGAACCGCGTGCTTCTCGCAATCCATGTTGATGATACAAGCGACGGATCTCCTGATCTCGAAACACGAGATCCGGCATCTTCTTCATGAGCGAGACGCACCGAAGGATACGGAGATCCACGAGCAAACCATCGGGCAGCATAACGACGACGCCGCGGTGATGGAGAACCTCTCTAGGGCATCCATGGTGGACAGCCACATGAGAGGGAGAGTGAGAGTAGGCATGTGAAGAGAAAGAGAGAAACAGAGAGAGACTTGTTGTCTCACTTATGTGTAAAGAAGAGCAAAGGGGTGCCTCTCCTTTTATAACATTTTGGGATCCATGGATCACAATCCATGGGACAACACAAATCCAATGGTCCTCATTGATTGTGTTTCTTTTAATGACTAAGACTTGTGTTAGTAAAAACCAACAACAATTATTTGTTGTCTTTGAAATAAGTTAAATATATTGAAATTCAATCAATATATTTCAATATAAATCAAAGCAACAAACATGTAATATCTTGGAAAAGAATCAAGCCTCCTTCCATGTATACAGTGGACAGCCACCAATTTGGAGAGCCCAAATTGGCCATCCACTCCATGTTTGGAATGGGTGCCTTTTTCATTCCAATTATACTTAGATCTTATATCTCACATAATATACCACATATGCAACAACTTTTGTTGCAAATTATTCTACAAAAATAATTCATAATTATTTTGTAGACATTGCAATCTTGCCATTAAAAAATTATGAATCATATTCACAACCCAAAATAAAATGTGAATTACATTTTCAATTAATTGTTCAATGTGAATCCAATTCACATTAACATTTAATTAACAAATGTAAATTACAAATAGCTCTCTCCTATATATTATAAATCACATTTATAATATATATGACTAATATGGATATTGCTATCCACATTATTCATATCCATGATAATTAAATCACATTTAATCATCTTGGATCTCTATTCTCATTTGCCCAAATAATATGAATCGCATTCACATTATTTTCATCTTTGATAATTAAATCACATTTAATTATCTTAGATAACTCTTCTTATAATATGAATCATATTCATATTACTGATGATAATTAAATCACATTTAATTATCCATGCTTGGATACATAATATCAACAATGAAATTATCCTGAACCCTTTCAAGGATAATGTGCTTTCTCCGCGAATACTTAGAGATAAGGACTGGGCGATTGTATTGTTCCACGTATAGTGACTTGGATATTGAGATCATATCTCAAATCCAGATCACGTGCCTCCCATAGATGCTTGATTAAATCAAGACCGCAAATCTAATCTTCTTATTGCATCTGAATCACATTCAGATCAATGTCCCACATTTGGACTAAGATCAGATTACTTCTCTACCGAGAGGAGTCACTAAAATCCAGACCCGTTTCATCACTCTCTAGGATTCGAAGCGTCATGGTTATACAATCGTTTAAGATCAAATCACCCTCAGGTATTCCCAATACCTGTACATCCTGCATACTGGAAGACTCAGAATAAACCCAAAGTATTAGATCAACTTTATACTGTCTACTTCATGGTTTTATCAGTAAGTTTCTCATTCTATCATTAGGAGTCGGTATCGATCATATAATTTCCAAAAGCATATATCATACCTAGGTCTTGATCATATACTTTCCAAAAGCATATATCATACCTAGGTCTTGATCATATACTTTCCAAAAGTATATATCAAACCTACAAATTCAGTCAAGCTTCCAAAGCGAGACGACCGTGCACGGAACTTGTTTCTTCCCAATATCTCAAGAGTGAGCTCTTGTCTTCCGGTTCAGTAATGAACCTGTATGATCCCTTTGAGAGATCGTATTACTCATATGCCCATATATGCACACCAGCGTGCCGGTATAAAGACCTTAGTTAGGTCATCAACATATTGGTCTGCCAAATGTACATACTCAGACATATAGCAACACATCTGTCTCCGGTCAGAGGATGCGTGCCTGTATCGTGACAGCATACGATATAGGACTTTGGTTATCTCGATCTCGTTAAGTCAACTCTTTGACCTAACTAATCTGACACCTCCGAATCACTATTCCTATGCAGAGGACCTGCATCAAGAAGTCGGTCAGATATCACCCTTTAGAGATAAGGATTACCATCTCCTACTCACGCTGGAGATCATCTCATTTGGCGGTGCTTGATGAGTCCCCAATCTAACTCTTTAGATATTCATCCAAGCACCAGCCTCTATGATTCAACAGTTGAATCAACAGCTGTATGATCATCAAGATGGCTATGGTACATAACCCTAATTGTACTAAGGGACCTATTATGCAAATTATTTATTCTTCATTTCAGGTAAGGGAATAATATTTGCAATAAAATTTATTGCATAAAGGCTCGCTGTGAGCTCGCATGTCCAACAACGTGCCTCCATGGATAATTTGCTCAGTCTATCTTGTGTTTATTTTAGTTTCCATTTCAATATGTAAAATAAAAGTACACAGTGGACCTTTTTGCATCTTAGCACTTGTGTTTCTCGATATTTGCACTTTAGTCCTATTTGTGTGGACCCACATGCTTCGTCGCATGTTCTTTGGGATATTTGCAGTATGTACCTTGGATTTCTTTACTGTTACGGATTGAAGTTTTAATTTTCATTTTTCCATGTATACCCATGTGCATGCGGATTTGTGACATGTGCCGATATTCGTGGAAAAATTGTAATTTAAGCCCTAGATTTTTCTAGCGTGTTATGATTTGGTTCCAAGACTTAAGTTATTTGCAATTTGGTCCTTATATGCTGTGTGTTTTATTGTAGATTAAATAAATAGCAAAAGTTGTCCAAAAATAACAAAATTTTGACACATGGTTCCTGCCATGGTCTAGGAATGTTGATAATTTTTTTGTTTTGTTTTGATTGTATTTATTATTTTTAAAAATTCAAAAACCTTAAAAATTGTCACTGTTTGTCTTAAAAAATCAATTAAAAAGATTAAAAAGCCTTGAAAAATTCTAAAAAAATTCTTGATTGCTTCTTTTGTGTTACTTGAATTTCTATGTAATTTCGCTTTATTCCCGTTTATTAAACCGAAAAAATTGAAAAGGACCAAAAACCATAAAAAAATCAGTAAAAATTCATAGAAATTCAAAAAAAATGTGTTTTCTTTTCTGTAGTTAGGTTTTTACTTGGAGTTTCAAATAAAATTGCTTCTTGAATTCTATAGGCATTTGAAGTAATTTTAATTTGCCTTTAGATTCGAGTTGTACATAGATTGTTATTTTTGACCTTGTTTGATTTTAGAAAATTAAATAAAAATAAATTAATATAAAAAAATCACAAAAACATTTGAATATTTCAAAAACACAAAAATATTTTTATTCTGAATTTTTGAGTATTTTTAGGATTTTAAATTATTGTGTGAGTGTTGATTTTTGCCTTTTCCTATATTAAAAATAATAAAAAAATTTTGTAAAATTAAAAACCACCATTCCTTTGCTTTTCTTAGATTCTCGACTACCTTCGTAGCTTTTGCATTACTTGCTCCTTGTGTTCAACCCTGGTAGCTATACCAGGTAAAAATAAATAGCAAGACCGCTTGCCACATTTTAATTGCTTGATTTTCCTTGTTTGGTGGTCTGATTTTCTTGATTGACTTTGCCTTGTTGTTTGGGTCGCAACGACCTTATTTACACCTTAACCCGAGTAGTAAAAGTTAGGGTTATCAGCCATCCTAATATAGATTGTCAGTCAAGAGACCTGATGCAGGAGCTCCATATATCAGATGCCATATCCATGAGTAGCGGTTCGACAGGACTCTATTAGACAACGAATCTTCAATTAACCTTCTTTTGACAGCCTTACTCGACCGATTCGAATTTGGCCCTCTTCGACAAAGTAGGACAATCCTTCATTTTGTTGATAGATTTGTCAAGAGAATGAAGGGGTTGTTGAGAGACATGGTCATCACAATTCAGGACCTAAAATTTCCTATAGACTGTATTGTATTGGACATGGAGATCCATGATTTTATGACATATACCCCTATCATACTAGGATGTCCATTCTTGGCCATAGCCAAGGCCGTGTCCGATCATGATAGCGGGAAGGTATACTTTCGCATTGAGGGTGAGAATGTACAAATAGAGACGATCGAGGAGACCGGAGCAAGAGATTCAACCTACTCCGATAAAGAGCAGATGATAGATGCAGAGCGAGACGTCCACTAGGAGTGCGATTTTGTGATTATAGATGAAGAGGCAGTTTGGTTTGATCTCGTATCATGAGCTCTTGTCGCACCTTTAGACACTGCAAATTTACAGATTCCAACATATGAGAATTCGGACAGCACACTCCTGGCAGAGGACACATTTGAGGTTGATGATCATGGTCTAGAGAGCGAAGCGGAATAGATTTCATGTGGTTCAGATTCATATATGTCAGATTCAGAGATTGATTGGGATGTGTTTGATGATTATTTGCCATGTCTGATTCCTTCATAACCGACTGCTAGGTTGGAGAGTGAGTCAACACATATTACAGAGACATCAACATGGTCGACTACGCCAGATATTCACATACTGTGAGAGTTATCCCATGTAAATCTGGTGGCCTTCACTCAGATATTTCAGAAGCCATATTTGCCAGCTCCCATTTGACCAGAACTGAAGACCTTACTGCAGTCGATGAAGTACATATTCCTTACAAGTGAGCCAGAGATGTACCCAGTCATTATGTCAGCGGATTTGACTGGAGAGAAAGAATCTCGTTTGATGGAGGTTCTTAAAAGAAACGGCAAGGTGATTTGATGGAGTGTAGCTTATATACAATGGATAGGTACGGCCCTTTGCTCCAACCATATTTATCTAGAAGAGGATGCCAAGCCATCGCCTGAGTTGCAACAACGGTTGAATCGAAACCTTCAATATGTCATCATGAAAGAAATATCATAATGGTGGAGCATCAATTTTATCTACCCCATATCCGACTCCAAGTGGGTTAGTCCATTACATGTGGTACCCAAGAAGACATGTATCACTGTAGTTGTGGTTTATCCACTTCTTGACGGGTTTGTGTGGAGTACAGACGATTGAATAAGGCCACCAAGAAGGATCATTTTCCGTTGTCATTATTGATCAGATTATCGAGAGGCTAGATGGAAGAGTCACTATTGTTTTCTTGATGGGTACTCCGGTTATAACCAGGTAGCCATAGCACACGAAGACCAAGAGAAAACGATATTTACCTATCCATTTGGGACATATGCTTTCAGACGGATGCCCTTTGGTTTATGTAATTCCCCGGCTACATTCCGAAGGTGCATGGTGTTCATCTTTTCAGACATTGTGGGTGGCTTTTTTGAGGTCTTAATAGATGATTTCTCGGTCTACGATGACAGGTTTGATGCTTGTCTTGACTATCTAGACTGCATACTTCAGAACTGTATCGAGGTCTATCTTGTATTATCTTCGGAGAGGAGACACTTCATGGTGACTCAGGGGACGATGCTTGGTCATATCATCTCCAACAGGGGCACAGAGGTTGATCCGATCAAGGTGGATATGACAAGGAAACTCAATCTACTGTCCAATTTGCGATAGTTGCGGTTTTCTTGGGGGCATGTCGGTTTCTACCAACGATTCATTTAGGATTTTTGTCGAATTTCCCAATCGGTTACTGATCTGTAGATGAAAGACATTGATTTCATTATAGATGATAAGTGTTTATCGTCATTTCAGATTCTCAAGGGATTAGTTGTTGAGGCTCCTGTCCTTCAGCCACCCGATTGGTCTCTCCCATTCGAGATCATGACGGGTGCTTCTGATTTTTCCATAGGTTCTGTGCTAGGATAGAGGAGAGATAGATTTTCGTATGTCATTCACTATGCTAGCCGAGCTTTGGATGCCATTGATGACCGAAAAATCACTCACGAAATCTGGGTAAGGAGTAAAAACAAGGGTCGTTGCGACCCGAATCTCGGAGATCGATCAATCAAGAAAATAAAACTACCAAAATAGAATAATCAGTCAAAAAGCCGAATAGTGGTCTCGCTATTTATTTAACCTGGTATAACGACCAAGGTTGAACACAAGGAGCACGGATTGGCCAAAGGCCTACTAAGTAGTCTAAAAATCAAATAAAAATAATAAAATATTTTTGGTGGATTTTATTAATTTTCAATTTTTTTGTGATTTTATATTATGAAGAAAATGTAGAAAGAAGACAAAAAAGCACAATTAACAAATTATTTAATACCACACAAAATGTAAGAAATTTCCAATAAAAATATTTTTGGGTTTTATATTTTTTAAGAGTTTTGGTAATTTCTCCGATTTTTATATTTTTTGTTGATTTTATAAAAAAATGGAAAAAGACAAAAACAGGAAGCTATTGTGCAGCTAGATTTGAAATGCTATTTAAAAATACATAAATAACCTCTAAAAATCTGGAGATAATTTTATGACAAACTATAAATAAAACTAAACTACAGGAAAAGAAATTGCATTTTTTGAACATTATAGAAATTTTAATTATTTTATATGATTTTTAGATTTTTTTTCAATTTTTAGGGTTTTATAAGTCCAAATCAAATGAAATTTGGACTAAAGCAAGAAGGCACAAAACAAACAATACCTAATTTTTTTATAATTTTTGGAGGGATTTTAATATTTTTAGTTGATTTTATAATTCAATTAGTAGCAAAAATGACGGTTTTTGAATTTTTAAAAATAGAAAATCAAAGAAAAAATGTCCCAAAATATTATTGAAATTTTTACACAGTGGTAGGGGCCACGTTTCCAAATTTCAGTTGATTTGGAGTTGATTTGATATTTTATTCAACCAATATAGAAGGCACAGCACACGGGGACCTAAGTGAAAGAAAACTAAGTTCTGGGGGCTTAGATAAAACAGGTGTGCAAAGTATAGGGGGCTCAATCTAAATTCCCAATCAAATCCAGCACATGTTCGAATTCAACACTCATAGGGGCATAAATGCAAATATTAAAAGTAAACTTTCATTTCATAACATTCATAAACCCCAAGCCCTGTACATGCAATTTTCCCAAAAACTCACGGGTCGAAGCACGTGCACCACAACTGGAGGGACTTAAAAGCAAATATTCAAAAGTCTAAGGTCCACAGTGTAATTATTCCAAATTTAAAATAATAAAAACTAATAATTACAGGACTAAACCGTAAATTCAAAAGTATAAGGGCCTAAGTGATATTTACCCTTTTATTTAAGATCTGACGGTCGTGACGCGTGGTACCCCTTCGGCGATGGACGCTCTGGCTCTGATCCTCGGCTGGATCGCACGGCTACGAACCTCCCACAGATGAATGGTTGAGATCAAAACTGGCGTGCGGGGAAAATCGAACGACAGAGGAAGGTCCTGGAAGAAGTAATCCCCAACGAACTTCGTCGGCCAATACGCACACTCGGGACCTCCTCCGATGCTGCTGTAATGGGGAATTCGAATCTCTCGATCGTCCGCAGCTAGTGGTATGCTCTGATGGGGCCAAGAGCAGTTGTAGCGCTCCAGCGACGAGCACGAGCTGGAGCACCTGTGCTCTGATGGTCGGGACTCCAGATGAGGCTCCTTTGCCTTCTAACCTGCACAGGAAGAAAGAGGGGTCGAGGGCAACCTGCCTCGACCCGTTAGCGAGCGAAGGGGGTGCGTGGGTGAGGCGGAGCATGGGTCTACGACAAGCGGCGGCGGAGGAGATCCTAAATACATGTTCTATGGCAAACCAGGGTAGATGCATGGGAGAATAAGGTGCGGAGGGGTCTCGTGAAGGTGAAGGGATGATCAGAGGATGGAATGTGTGATCAATGTGTCCGGGATTGGCCGGTGAAGGCCGGCGGTCTGAAACCTAAGATTTAGAAATCAAGCGAAGATGAGGGCTAACGAGGATACCTGATGATTGGAGTCGTCTGGGATGGAGGTCAGCAACCTCCCAGGGTCTTTGCCTCGATGGAGCGACGCCTCCAGAGGCTCGGGCTTCGCCGGTGGCGGAGCTCGATGATGTTGGTCACCAGACCTAGGGCTACGGCCTCCCATCGCTCGCTTCAACACGCTCCCGCACTCATTGTCACTCGAGGAGGAAGGTGGAGGTCACTAGGGTTTAAGGTGCGGGAGAAGGCGGCTGAAGGTGGAGTTATATAGAGGCAGGGGTCCGAGAAGATGAGAGTCTGGCGTGGAAATCGAGGCTCGGACCCCTAAGAAGAAGATCGGGCGAGGATCGCGGATGTGCCCTCTGCAATCGGAGCTCAGGGTTTGGTCAAATAGGTGGCGGACCGATTCAAGAAATTTGGGAGAAGTCTGGCTAACGAACAGGATCCGCGAAGATGTGGTCCGCGGGGGAGAGTTGACCGGGGGTCAACAATCCTCTAGACCAATCAGAAAATTCCAATCCAAAATTAATTGGAAATTCATTTTAAAATAGCAAATGAATTTGTTTTTAAATATTTTCAAAATTAAAAATGTTTATTATTTTTCAAAGTATTTTGTAGTGATTTTTATTTATTTTTTTGAAAAATAAATTAATGTATATACATAATATATTAATATATACATGTATAAATACCTAGGTATTTTACATTTTTATTTTTATTAGTTTATTTTTATATAATCATCCCTATTTTATATTTTATTTATTTACAACATAAAATTTGGGATACAAAATAATTTTATTTATTTTTTATTATTTACTTACAAGGGTAGAATAAATAGATATAAGTACATATATACATGATATATACAAAGATGAGAGAGAGAGAGATATTATTTCTTTTTATTTTAATTTTCTTATTTTTTTTATTTTTAGAAATATATATAAATTAATGAAAACCCATTTTTATTTTTTTAATGAAAATAAAATACAATATATACATAAAGGGGGAATATGAGGTGAATGGCCCTATCTCTCTCTACTTGTTTTATTTTGCGGTCAGGACAATCTTGGCCATCACTAGGGTTCAGGTCACTCAATATTTAGTCTAAATATTTCCCTCTTTTTCTTTATTTCTTTATTCCTTTATTTTTCCACATAAACATGCTAATTATTGCTATTTACACAAAGCATGCAGTTTGACAATTTATTATATTTACAAGTATTGACATGGTGTTTTGCAAAGATTTTTAACAAAATAAAGGATTAAAGAGTGATGAATGGGGATTCATCACCCCCTACACTTTACTTTTGCTAGTCCCTTAGCAAACACTTATTTAAAAAATAAGTGCAAAACGAGAAAGAAAAAGAAAAAGATGGGAAATCAGGGTTGATTATTAAACTTTCCTTCATTAAATTGAAATATAGAGCTTAGTCAGACCTTTGGATTATTAATTTGTCGGAACCTTATTTGGACTTAAGCTTAAAACTTAACAGCCTCTAAGTTCCACCAATCTATGTTCAAGACTCCTCAATAAACTAGATCAGAACAAGTCTACATAAACAAACTCTAATGACCATGAATCTTTCCTTGTACTGTGTAAGTGATATGTAGCTCCCCACCTCAGAAATGACAAAGAAACAACCTCCCTCATCAAGGTAACTCTAATGCGTCGGTCTAGCAACTCTTTCCTCAAGGAGCGGGGTATTTTCTTTTAAGTTCAAGTACAACCAGCTCAAGAAGAGGGGGAAGAAGAGAATGGACCATGACCAGTACAGCCATGTATCCCTGGGAGCTCTAACCAGTGTAGCTGAGTCTCCCGCTGCAAGCTTCATGAGATGGTCATGTGTAACATAAGCTTTGCTTTATTTGGCTATATACATTGGGTGAGTATTTTATTTTCAATCAGAACCACCACTTTTTTGGAGTTTTTCTTTCTTTGCACGTATATTTTTTTGTGCATATGTACAACATATCTACATGGTGCAGCATATATACATAAAGAGTTTTTCCTCTTAAGCCATTAGACTATCCCTCTTTTGAAGCTTTATTGCAACCGTCAACTCTTGTCTTTAGACTTCATCACCACCAGACCAAGTTGAGAAGCACTTCCTTCACTACAAGAAGAAGAGAGGTTCTGCCTAGAAGTACTACCCTCATGCTACCCCAAGCCAAAGGAAACCGCCTCCTCCCCACCTCATCCGCGAAGAGCTATGTGTAAAGTGCTGGTGCAAGTAAAGCCATTGTCTCTGAGAGTCATGTGTGCGTTGTTAAGTGCTCTACCTAGGCTCATCAATATGGCATATGCTCATAGCCTAGTGGACTCAAAGAACTAAGTCCCAATGGACCTGAAAAGTCTTAATCCTAAGCCCTATATGGTTCGTCTTAGAATTAGGTGGATTAAGGTCTTAACCAAGCTCCATTTTCCAATTTAATTCCAGGCCAGTTTAAATGTCAACTATGATTTGGAAAAACTGTATAAATATTTACAAATATGCAAATTTTTTAAAAAAAATTTTGAAAATGTGCAATTTTTTTGTAAAAATGTTTGAAAACATGGATGTATGCATGAATGCGAAGTTTTGCAAAATATTTTCAAAAATTTACACAAGATTTTTGCAAACTTTTTGTTTGTCAAACATTTTACAAAAAATTTATACTATATACATAATTTTGATATCAAAATATTTATAAACTATTTACAAAAATCATCTTTACAATCATTTGTATAAAAAAAATTTTTATAAATAGTTATGTATGTGCAAGAAGAATTTTATGTACAAGGAAAAAAATTTAAATTTTATGTATTTTTAGCCATTTTATTTATTAACACACTCAAACAAAGTACGAGTTATGGCTAAAGTATATATGAAATATATACGACAGCCCCCCTATACTTAGCTCGAACGATGTCCTCAGAGTGAATCAAGAGTGATGAAGAAGACATAACTCGTGCTTAGTATAGGGAAGTGAAAAGGAATGGTATATACAAAGACGAATGAAAGAATGGAATGAAGAGTACTCGGTGCTTCCCCCTATACTTAGGATCAAGTAATCCTAAGTATAGCAAGTTGTACATGAAGGGAATTCCGAGTGGAAGGATGTAAAGGGTCTACCCCCCCTATACTTAGGGTAAAATATCCCTAAGTATTGGCAAAAAATAGAGGTAGAAAGAATCAAAAGAATACCCGAGAGTCCTACATCCCCCCATACTTAGGGTAGAGTACACCCTAAGTATAGCAGAATCATAAGATGAAGAAGAGGTATGGGACTAAAGAATGGAGTGATATGGACAACTGGATCTATACAAGTTGGAAGAACAGTGATAATCAGGTGTGAGATGTAATAGATGTGAGTCAAGAGACCATATCTCAAGCAAAGAGAATAGAGGCAACGTCAACGACCAACGACTCATGATCTAGATATGGTTTGAGCCGTTTCCCGTTAACACGAAAGGTAACATCAGAAGACAACTAAGATATATCAATACTCCCATTATCATGTACCTTTCGGACCAGATAGGGTCCCTTCCAATTGCTCTGTAGCTTCCCTGGAAATAAACGAAGCCTATCATCAAACAACCATACTCTCTGTCCTGGCTCAAACTGATTGTGGCTGATATGAGAATCATGCCACTCCTTCACTCTCTCCTTATATTGTAGGCTGCTCGAAAAGGCTGTATCACAAAGCTCCTCCAGGGCTGCTAACTCTGCCCTCCTCTGATCTCCTACACTCACTGGATCCATAAGTATATCAGTGACTGCCTAAAGTGACCTATGTCTCAGCTCAACAGGTAAATGGTAGGGCTTGCCATAAACGAGACGAAAGGGATATGTACCCAAAGGAGTCTTGAAGGACGTCCTATATGCCCACAAGACCGAGTCCAAAAGTTGTGACCAATCCTTTCGGTCAGGGCGGACGACCTTTTGCAATATAGTCTTGATCCCCCTGTTCGACACTTCGGCAAGACCATTCGTCTGAGGTTGGTATTGAGTGGCTAATCGATGGTCTATGATTAACTCGCTAGCAAGGGCCTTTACCTTGTCGTTGATGAAATGAGACCCCCCGTCAGATATCAACACTCGGGGTAACCCGAATCTTGAAATGATATTCTTCCTCAAAAATTGGCAAACAGTCCTAGCATCTACGGTTCGGGCGGGGATGGCCTCAACCCAATGTCTCACATAATCAATGGTCAACAGAATGTACTCGAATCCCTGACTCTTAGAAAATGGACCCATGAAATCGATGCCCCATGCGTCAAAAACCTCACAGAAGTGAATGATCTGCATTGGTATCATATCACACTGTCCACAAGTGCCCATCCTCTGAGAGTACACCTCTTCACGAACTCATCAGAGTCCTTGAAGAGAGTAGGCCACCATAAGCCGGATTGGAGCACTTTCTGTGTCGTTCTCCTCCCAGAGTGATGTCCTCCTGCCTCAATATTGTGGCAGTAAGTGAGGACGCTATGGTGCTCCTCCTGAGGAATGCATCGACGCCAGATGTTATCCCCTCCTTCATGATAAAGGACGGGATCCTCCCAATGGTAAAACTTTGCCTTCGCGAGGAAGGTCTCAAGTTTCTCCCTGGGCCAATCTTGTGGAACTTTCTTGGTGACAAGATATTTCACAATATCAGCATACCATGGAAGAGAGGCAATAGCAAGGATCGCCTCATCGGGGAAGGTCTCACAAATAGGCTCAATTTGCTCAGAATCCTCAAGAAACTCCCATCGAGAGAGATGATCCGCCACCACATTCTTGACTCCAAGATTATCCTTAATCTCTATATCAAACTCCTGGAGTAGAAGGATCCATCTGGTCAATCTGGCTTTGGAATCCTTCTTTGCCATGAGGTACCTGATGGCGGTATGATCAGTGTAAATGGTCACTCTAGATCCAATGATGTAAGATCTGAACTTATCTAGGGCGAAATCTATGGAGCATCTCCTTCTCAGTGACAGTTTAGTTCCGCTGAGCGGCATCCAAAGTTCGGATAGCGTAGTGAATAACAAAGGGGACTCCATCTCTCCTCTATCCCAGCACAGCCGCTACGGCAAAATCGGAGGCATCCGTCATGATCTCGAATGGGAGAGACCAATCAGGCGGCTGGAGGACAGGAGCCTCTAAAACTAGACTCTTGAGAGTCTGAAATGACGCTAGACACTTATCATCAACAAGGAACTCGGTGTCTTTCATCAGTAGATCGGTCAACGACCGGAAAATCCTGCTAAAATCATGAATGAATCGTCGGTAGAAACTGACGTGCCCCAAAAAAGACAGTAACCGTCGTAAGTTGGACGGTTGATTGAGTTTTCTAATGACATCTACCTTGGTCGGATCAACCTCCATGCCCTTGTTGGAGATGATATGGCCAAGCACTGTCCCTTGAGTCACCACGAAGTGACTCTTCTCCCATGAAAGCACAAGTTGAACCTCAATGCATCGCTGAAGGACGCGGTCTAGGCAGTCAAGACAAGAATAAAAACTGTCACCGTATACCGAAAAGTCGTCCATGAAGACCTCCAAGTAGTCCCCCACCATGTCCAAAAAGATGGACAACATGCACTTTCGGAATGTCGCCGGAGCGTTGCACAATCCAAATGGCATGCGTCTGAAAGTATATGTCCTGAAGGGACAGGTGAAGGTAATCTTGTCTTGGTCCTCAGGCGCAATGGCCACCTGATTATATCTGGAGTACCCGTCCAAGAAACAGTAATGGCTCTTCCCTGCCATCCTCTCTATAATCTGATCAATAAAAGGCTGAGGGAAATGATTCGTCTTGGTGGACTGGTTCAATCGTCTATAGTCCACACAGACCCGCGAAGAAGTGGGTACTGGGGTAGCAATCTCCTCTCCAGACTCACTAACAACTGTGGTGATGTCCGTCTTCTTGGGAACCACATGTAACGGACTGACCCATTTGGCGTCGGAGATGGGGTAGATAAAATCGGTGCTCCACCATATCGAGATCTCCTTCATGACAATATCTCAAAGGTTTAGGTTCAACCGCCGCTGGAACTCACGCGACAGCTTTGCATCCTCCTCGAGATAAATATGGTGGGAGCACAGGGTCGACTTATCCCCTGGTGATCGGCTACACTCCATATCACCTTGCTTTTCTTTTCACGAACCCACATCAGACAGGATTCCTGCTCTTCAGTCAAATCCGTTGAGATAATGACTGGGTACATCTCATGCTCACCCGCAAGGAACCTATACTTTAGCGATGATGGTAGCGGCTTCAGCTCTAGACAACATGGTGCTGGTGGATCTGGCCTCTGAAATGTCTGAGTGAATGCAGCCAAATCTACATGGGAGAATGAGATCTCTCGCTAGCACTCTGAATCTGGCGAAGGCTGCACTAATGGTGTATCTTTGCTCTGCATGGGATCAACCTCCTCCCTAGTTGTAGTCTATGTAGAAGTCAGACATGGTATCAAATCATCAAACTCTGCCCAGTCTAAATCTGACTCCGAGGGATTTTTATCAGAATCACAATCAATATCTGCCTCACGATCGGGAATCGGCTCTGCTGCCTGAGATGTATCTTGGACCAGGAATGTGTTATCCAAGCTCTCCTCTACTAGCATCTCTGCATCAATAAACTCTGAAGGTGAGAGGATGACCTGTGCTACTAGGTCTGCCCAAAATGCCTCGTCATCTTTAATCACAAAATCATAGTTCTGGTGGATGTCTCGCCTTGCCTCTGTCATCTGCTCTGAATCTGAAGTCGGCTCTGAGCAAGCTGAATCTCTGGCTCTAGTCTCCTCGGTCGTCTCTATTTGTATACTCTCACCGTCAAAGAGAAAATATACCTTTCTGCTATCATGATAATACACTTCCTTGGTTGTGGCCAAAAACGGGTGTCCTAAAATGATGGGGGTATCGGTCACGGACTCAGGGATCTCCATGTCCAACACAACGAAGACCACTGAGAATTTCAGGCCATGAATCGTGACGACAACATCCTTCAACAATCCCTTCAGCTTCTTGACAGATCAATCAGCAAACTGAAAGACCGTCCAGCTATGTGGGAGAGGACCCAACTCGAAGTGTTCGAGAATGGATGTTGGAAGTAGGTTGATCGAAGAACCGATGTCTAATAGAGTGCGGTCAAACCTCTGCTCATGAATATAGCATCTGACATATGGGGCTCCTGCATCTGGCCTCTTGGCTAGCAGACGGTTCTGGATCGCGAAGCATGTGGCGCGAGTGAGCACATGGATATATGACTGGTGGTTCATCCTCTTCCTCCTATCTGTAGTCCTGTCTCGGAGTGATCTCTGGAAGAGAGGTATGTGCTCCAAGGCCTGCTGTAGAGTCAACTGTATGTGAAATCTATCTATCATCTGCTGGCTGAACTCTATCTGTTGGTTCTTTGTTTGATTTTCTTTTTTCTGCCCCTTAGCCAAGTGGAGTGCTCGGGAAAAGGGGACTACTGGGTTCTTCTCAGATAAAGGACTAGGAACGGGTCTCGAATGCTCAAGAAAAGTAGAATCCACGCATACATCATTAATCAACACAGGTGGATCTGAAAATAATAAACCCTTTCCTTTATTCACAGATATGTCCTGAGATACATGAACTGAAGGGAAAAAATAGGACTAGCAGAACTGAAAATGGTGGCCTCAGTACCACCCTTGGCATATGGAACCGTGACATCAGTACCGCGCTCTAGCTTAGCAACTGGTCTGGTGGCATAAGTACCACCTCCTCCATCTGATGAAGCGATGGCCTTAGTACAGTAGGCTGGATCAACATCCATGGTGGCGTCAGTGCCATCGTCATCATCATGCTCATGAGCGGCATCAGCACCGTTCTCCTCCTCGTCTGGCGCTCCTGAAGTGGCATGGGGACGTTGCTCAGACGAGGCACCGCCTGCTGGCATCTTACCGCTCCTAATTGTAACAAAATCAGCATCAAACATGTATGTAGACATATCACCAAGTGAAGCACTAGGAGTGGTAATCTCAGTGAACACTACCTGCTCAGACTTCCTCTTGAGGCTGTTCGGATTCATCTCGATCTAGGTAGGAATGACGGCCTTCCCTCTCACAATCTCCTTCCTCTCCTGACGAAACATGTCTATCTCCAGTCGGAAGGTGGCCTGGTGCTCGGACATGAGGCGGGCTAAGTCATCAAGTGCGGGGTTCTTGAAGGATATGGTAATCATCCTCAAGCGCATCACGGAAGCGTGATCGTCGTATCGAATACGACGAAGAACAACTAGTCACACTAGTTGTTCGGTGCAGCAGAATTTAAAAAAAAAATATTCGATGAAACCACATGATCCGAGAATCATTCTCAGATCGTTTCATCTATAACCACAACAAGTATAATGCAATACCTCTTGAAGCGTGGTTGATCAAGTCTCTAAAGAAAGATACCTCCTGTCTCAAGTCCGATCGTCGGCGAGACCGCTTGCGAGCGCGGGGATGAACCGCGTTGTCCTCGCAATCCAAGAAGATGATCCAAGCGTGGTTTCTCCTGATCTCGTCACACGAGATCTAACGTCTCCTTCGTGGGCGTAGCACACCAAGAAGACGGAGAAACCGAAGAACGTCGAAGCGGCAGCGCGGTGGCGATGGCGACGACGATTCCCTTCTCTAGGGTATGGTGGACGGCCACCAACAAGAGAGGGAGAGAGGGCTGGCGTGTATGAAGAAATGAGGGAGAGAGAGCTCCAATATTGCAAGTAATTAGAGAGCATAGTATGCCTCTCTATTTATAGGGTTTTGGGATACATGGATCTCAATCCATGGGACACACAAAATCAATGGGTGAGATTTATTTGCGTCAATCCAATGGCCAAGATTGTTGTTGTCAAAAGCAACAAATTTAGGTCAAAATATATTTGACAAAATCAAATATAATTTATTTCTAAATCAACCCAACAAATAAGGAGAGAAGATACATGGAGATTTCATCTCCATGTACCTTCCAAGTGGACGGCCACACATTCGTTATAGGAATGTTGTGCCGCCCCTTGAGATTGCATGGAGATTGCAATCTCATGGAAATCCATGAGATTGCATATCTCCTTGGAATCTCTCTTATTTATTTGCAACAAATTTATTGGGTTTTATTTTTCAAAAATAATTCACAATTATCTTTAAGAATATTGCATTCTTGCCATGGAAAAATTGTGAATCATATTCACAACCCAAAACAACATATAATTCATATTGTTAATTAATTACACAATGTGTATCCAATACACATAATAATTAATCAACACATATAAATTATAATGAGCTCTCTCTAATATATTATAAATCACATTTATAATATATTATGAATAATTGGATATTTCTATCCACATTATTCTTATACATGATAATTAAATCACATTTAATTATATTGGATAATTTCTTCATACATTAAGATGATTAAATCACATTTAATCATGATCTCTTCATTTCTTAGATCTCATGGAATTATTCCTGAACCCTTCAAGAATAATGCAATCTCTCCGCAGATACTTGGAGATAAGGACAGGGCGATTGTATTGTTCCACGTATAGTGACATGGATATTGAGATCATATCTCAAATCCAGATCGCGGGCCTCCCATAGATGCTTGATTAAATCAAGACCGTAAATCTAATCTTCTCATTGTATCTGAATCACATTCAGATCAATGTCCAACACTTGGACCAAGATCAGATCACTTCTCTACTGAGAGGAGTCACTAAAATCCAGACCCGTTTCATCACTCCCTAGGAATGGAAGCGTCATGGTTATACAACCGTTTATGATCAAATCACCCTCAGGTATTCCCAATACCTGTACATCATGCATACTGGAAGACTCAGACTAAACCCGAAGTGATCATTGGGAGTTGGTATCGATCATACACTTTCCAAAAGTGTATATCATACCTAGGTCTTGATCATATACTAAAAGTATATATCAAACCTACAAATTCAGTCAAGCTTCCAAAGCGAGACCACCATGCGCATGGAATTTGATTCTTCCCAATATCTCATGAGTGAGCTCATGTCTTCCGGTTCAGTAACTGAACCTATATGATCCCTTTGAGAGATCGTATTACTCATATGCCTTTATATGCACACCAGCGCGCCGGTGTATAGACCTTGATTAGGTCATCAACCTATTGGTCTGCCAAATGTACACACTCAGACATATAGTAACACATTTGTCTCCGGTCAGAGGATGCGTGCCTATATCATGACAGCATATGATATAGGACTTTGGTTATCTCGATCTCGTTAAGTCAACTCTTTGACCTAACTAATCTGACACCTCCGAATCCCTATTTCTATGCAGAGGACCTGCATCAAGAGGTCAGTCAGATATCAACCTTCAGAGATAGGATTGCCATCTCCTACTCAGGCTGGAGATCATCTCTTAACAATCATTTGACCATGCTTGATAAGTCCTCAATCTAACCCTTTAGATATTCATCCAAGCACCAGCCTCTATGATTCAATAGTTGAATCAACAGCTGTATGATTATTCAGATGGCCATGGTACATAACCCTAATTGTACTAAGGGACCTATTATGCAAAATAATTAATATTCATTTCAGATCAGGGAATGATATTTGCAATAATATTTATTGCATAATGGCTCGCCGTGGGCTCGTATTTCCAACAATCTCCCACTAGCCCAAAGAGCCATTAATGGGCTAATCATTTAAACTCACACTCATGTGACAATCATAGGCTATTTAGAAAATAGCTAGGTAAGCTAATCAATCACTCTGTTCCCGCGAGACTACGCCAAGTACTTTTATGGCACTTGCATATCCCCAGTAACAGTGCTCGCATCCAATGCGAATGTTGCATCTTATGCAACTAATACTCAATCTTGTTAGTTATAGTGTCCTTGACACTACAGTTTAACAATTATCATAACCAGTATTTCCATAATCCTTATAAGAATATCCTTATTTCTGGAGATCTCTATCTCCTAAGGTATCTTTATTTAAGACCTTTTAGATCACTATCTATAAAGTCTTAAACTTTTGAAGATAAGACTTTGAGATCCCTATCTCAAAAATCTTGTCATCTATGAAGATTTTGTTATTACTGCAACCAAGTGTTTTATTTCCATAGTAGGACTAGTAACAGTTTACTACTCCCACTGCATGGCAGCCATCTGGCTTTTGTACACATCCAGTGCACATCGGCTTCTCAGAACTGATGCCCAAGGGCAAGTAGTTCTAGCATTCACTTCCTCAACTCTTTGAGGTGATGTCCCTTTAGATAGGTCAGTACCATATCTTAAGGGATGGAAGCCATTCTTGTAATTTTCCATAAAATGGAATATGTCCAAGATGTACTGTTAATGTGACAGTCCCAATACCCTCTTCTCTTTGCTCCTGAACAACTTCATAACTAAGATCTAAGAGGTATCTTTGAAATTATATTTCAAGATATGGAATAGCCAGTCTATAAAACACTTATTATTATCCTTATATCATTTTAAATGATTAGGATATCATCTACATTTAGCACGATGAACACAAAGGCACTCTCACTAAGCTTTACATGGTTCATCAAGATTCTATCTGGAATCATAACAATTATAATTCCATCAAATCTTATGGTCCATCTTCAAGAAGCTCATTTGAGTCCATAGATGGATTCCTTAGTTTGCATACCTTGCATTCCTCAACCATGAAGCCCTGGGGCTACTTCATGTAAATATCCTCAAAGAGGTATTCGTAGAGGAATGCAATATTGACTTACATCTTGAAGATGCAATAGTCAAGTTGTGTAGCTAAGGTTAGCAATATTATGATGGTTTTAAGCACGATCACCGAAGAGCAAGTCTCATCGCAAGCAATGTCTTCTCTTTCGGTGTGAAGCTCGTGGCTACGAGCCGCGCTTTGAATATCTCTACCTTCTCATCGGGTTCCCTTTCTCTTGAAGATCCATTTACACCTTTACAGGTCTTACCCATATAGGTGGATCCTCGAGGGTCCATATACAACACTTGTATATAAAGTCTACATTAGACTTTTATTGCTAACATCCATCTATCCATGCTATGATCTTCAGAAGCTTCATCACATGAAGTTAAAAAATCATTGTCAGATTTCTCTGACACATGGAATCCATCCTCAAACTCATTTGAAGAGGTATTAGTGTTTCATCTTTAATTATCCTTTAAGTTTCCAATTTCAGGAGCCTCATTATCTTCTCAAGATTAAATGAGTTCCTACACTTCATTTTCATCTTGATTCTCAAGAGTCTCAACCTCTAAGAATCACATTCTCAGAGATGAGATATTTTAATAATCTCAAGGTCATAAAGTAGGTATACAATACCATTCTTTATTTTCCTAATGAAGCAGTACTCTCAAGTGCTAGATTCCAACATACATGGAACCTTATTAAGGATATACATTGTAGTCTCTACTACACATATATACCTGGAAACTAAGGGATAATTATGCTAAAATTCATCATTGATCAAATCATGTTACACATGATTCAATTGTATCTCCCTTCAACTCTATTGAGTTTAGGTTCATTAGGAGGAGTGAGATAGGAATGATATTCCTTTCTCCATAAGGTATATTATGAATTCATCTAATAGGTATTGATTACCTAGATTAGACCAAATTCATTTTCATCTTTCTTCAGGCTTTGGTTCCAAACCAAAATTATGAAATCTTTGAACATTTCAAAGGTTTCTTTAGGTGAAGAGAAGAAATCTCATATCATACATAATCATTGATAGATATCACATATCCATAATGTTTACTATGATATAGATGATCCATATACATCAATATGTATGAGATCCTGAATACCTTGACATTTTACACCATTCCCAAAGAAGGGTGTATTGGACATTTAACTTTGAATACAATATTCATAAGTATGTAAGTTTTGAAATTTTAGACATTCTAAAGTTTCATCTCTTACTAGTCTATTGATCAAATCGATAGACAAATGTCCAAGGTGCGATGCTAGATCATTGTCAAATGATCTTCATCCTCCTATTGATCTTATAAAGGTTTTAATTTCAGTATTTAGAAATATTAATGAACCATTCATTAATTTTTCTAATTTAGTGGAGTCCACTAGATTTTAGATTACTTTCTGAAATATCTTCATCATAACTCTTTATGATAGGTCCATTCCAGAACTCATGTTTATTTCCAACATTTAGAAACAAACAATGAGTGTATTCTTATATCTAGGTCATATAGACATTCTCTAAGACTTAGGGCTCTCCCACTGAAATTAACAAGTCTATCAATCCAACAGAGATTGTTGCAACAATTGCATTAATGTCCATGTGGATAACTATAAACCTTAAGATCAAATTTTCTGGTCTTCTAAAACATATGCAACCTATTGCAAATGTCATCAAAAGATTGAGATACATTTATTAGACTCTATCTTATCAAATAAGAAAGTCAATATCAATGCTCCATCTGAATCCTTCTCTAAGGATTCTAGGCAGACTTGATAGTCGTACTATCAACACATCAATTTATTGCAGTATTGGCATTCATCCAACTCTTTGGATGTCATATGGAAGTTATAGAAGTCCAGTCAACTCTTTGACTTTCCTTCTTTCTTGGGTCCAACCCATGCTTCCACTGCGCTCCCTTTATCTATGAGCAACCATTGCTCAGGACAGAGGATCTCTTATTTTAAATTCAAAAGAATTCAAAGTAAGAGTTTTTCAACATTTATACATGCTTTGTTAAATTCATACAATATGAATATTATGAAGCTTCATGAATAACTAGAGTATAAATAGTAGAATGATGACACTCATCATCTACATCCATTTAAACTCTTAAAACATTGGTTCAGGTAGGTATCCAAACATTTTGAATATATCATCTCTTATAGAGCTACCATTCTGCATGATGCAGAGAACCATGTCATTCATGATCAAATGTCAAGAGCACATATGTATGCCATAATATCTTCATTGATTTTATAAGAATTATATGACAATTATGATCATCATCAACATGTCACTTCCAAAGTACATTCGATGATACCAAGACTATAGAGACATACAAACCCTAGGGTTGTAGTCATATTATCTATTTAAATGTCATTCCTCATTATTTAGAGGAAACTTGCACATTGCAACCACATACATTACGTGTTCAATTGCAAGTACAATATCTGGATCATTGAGTCCGATCCAAGATATTTCACTGGTTATTATTGAGTATATCATTGAGTGGGTTTTAATGAAGGATTATCTGAAATAAGAAATTTTGCATAAATATATAAATATACATATATTACTTTGATTTAGGATTTTTATATCAAAGTTGTCTTGCCTTGTCAACATTGAAAGTTCATTCCCTTAATCACTTTCAATGTAAGAGATATACTTACCATTATATCTCAACAAGATCTGGGATCTCCTTCCTTATCTTTGTTACATCCCGATAATATGAGAATCTGCAACTCGGATAAAAAGAAGCGGGAACACATTCCGCTTTGCAAGTCCAACTTGCAATTCCCAATTCGGTCTTTAACACCCGGGCCCACCACCCCTAAGGTGATGTTGACCCGTCGTTAATTGAACCAACCGTCAACAGGAATAGTACTCGCTATACGCAATCCAATATCGCCCCAATAATATGAGGATCCGATATTGGGGTCACTACGTATACGGCCTTAATCTTTCGAGAAGCAAAAAGCCCGATCCAGATGCGCTTACATACAGGAGCTGTCACTTCGGACAGGCATCTCCCACATACAATCCCTGACGACGGAACTCTCCGCCTTGACGGGAGACCATGGATGTCACTTATGTGATCCTCCATATCATATTCAAATTTTAATTAATTATCGTGAATCACATTCACATAATTAATTCTTCCAAGGGAATTATTAATTCTAATCATATTAGAGTATTTCAATTGGACAGAATCAACTTAATCATATTAAATTAATTATCAATCCAATTCAATCAATCAAACTTGATTATTTTACTTGAATATATATATGGTAATATCTCAAAATACGTATTAATTCGAATTTTAATAATTAAAAAAATACATCTTAATCCCTCGGACATTATCCCGGCCCTACCCGCTGTCATGGCCAGTACCGACGAGAGTGGGACGGACCACATACGTTGCAATCCGCAACTCCAATGCTCTCCGACTAGGTAC
The DNA here is from genome assembly GCA_037367405.1 of Ottelia alismoides. Lineage (NCBI taxonomy): Eukaryota > Viridiplantae > Streptophyta > Magnoliopsida > Alismatales > Hydrocharitaceae > Ottelia > Ottelia alismoides. The sequence continues at coordinate 616,728 of JAZKJV010008065.1, read as the reverse complement.
CATATCCGCCTCGAGAAAGGATAATGCCAAATTGATTAATTTGTACTTGAGATGATCATTGGTTCTTCAACCGAAATTGTACCATATAGTAATAATCAAAACATTTTTGATTATAAGGAAATTTGCTAGACAAATTCCCAAATCCTATTCAAGCATCAAGTTTGAAAGATTGTCGTTTCCAATTATGATTTGGATCAAATCTAATCTATTAATTGGATGGGGCCAAGTCAATTAGGCAAATAATCATGTTTCAATATTTCACAAATATTTTTCAAGATTATTTCACGAAATTAACAATTAATTTCACTAATTGACAATCACTTGGTTCTAGATTAGGAATGCAATTTCAGTAATGACCCCTATTCACTAAAATTGACATATCTCAATCAATTTAAATCCAAATTAAGCAAACTCAATTTTCATAGATTGCTAACTTGATTTAGAACAGAACCTAAGTGGAGTTGCACGCATTTCAAGGCAGATGATAACAGTAATTAACTCTTTAATCATGTTAAAATCTACTGTCTCCGCAACAGTGCATACATGTTCATTAAACAACCATAACTAGAGCATACGAAATCCGATTTACGCAAACTCAGTTCCTATGGTTTCCGTATTTAATGGGGAAAAAAATCCAAGTATTAAATTCGTGTTTAAACAATTTAAACAGTGCCGAATTTATTTACTAAACAGATCTGCGAAATCAAATGCGATAAAAACTTTCGCGACCTTAACGAACCCAAGTCGTCCTTGGTTTTTCGAATCATATTCGAAACCGTCGACCTAAGGATCTGATACCACTTGAAGGATATGGTAATTATCCTCAAGCGCATCACGGAAGCGTGATCGTCGTATCGAATAGGACGAAGAACGACTAGTCACACTAGTTGTTCGGTGCAGCGGAATTTAAAAAAAATTATTCGATGAAACCACTTGATCCGAGAACCATTCTCAGATCGTTTCATCTATAACCACAACAAGTATAATGCAATACCTCTTGAAGCGTGGTTGATCAAGTCTCTAAAGAAAGAGACCTCCTGTCTCAAGTCCGATCATCGGCGAGACCGCTTGCGAGCGCGGGGATGAACCGCGTTGTCCTCGCAATCCAAGAAGATGATCCAAGCGTGCTTGCTCCTGATCTCGTCACACGAGATCTAACGTCTCCTTCGTGGGCGTAGCACACCAAGAAGACGGAGAAACCGAAGAACGTCGAAGCGGCAGCGCGGTGGCGATGGCGACGATGATTCCCTTCTCTAGGGTATGGTGGACGGCCACCAACAAGAGAGGGAGAGAGGGCTGGCGTGTATGAAGAAATGAGGGAGAGAGAGAGCTCCAATATTGCAAGTAATAGAGATCATAGTATGCCTCTCTATTTATAGGGTTTTGGGATCCATGGATCTCAATCCATGGGACACACAAAATCAATGGGTGAGATTTATTTGTGTCAATCCAATGGCCAAGATTGTTGTTGTCAAAAGCAACAAATTTAGGTCAAGATAAATTTGACAAAATCAAATATAATTTATTCCTAAATCAACCCAACAAATAAGGAGAGAAGATATATGGAGATTTCATCTCCATGTACCTTCCAAGTGGACGGCCACACATTCCTTATAGGAATGTTGTGCCGCCCCTTGAGATTGCATGGAGATTGCAATCTCATGGAAATCCATGAGATTGCATATCTCCTTGAAATCTCTTATTTTTATTTGCAACAAATTTATTGGGTTTTATTCTTCAAAAATAATTCACAATTATCTTTAAGAATATTGCATTCTTGCCATGGAAAAATTGTGAATCATATTCACAACCAAAAACAACAAATAATTCATATTGTTAATTAATTACACAATGCGTATCCAATACACATAATAATTAATCAACACATATAAATTATAATTAGCTCTCTCTAATACATTATAAATCACATTTATAATATATTATGAATAATTGGATATTTCTATCCACATTATTCTTATCCATGATAATTAAATCACATTTAATTATATTGGATAATTTCTTCATACATTAAGATGATTAAATCACATTTAATCATGATCTCTTCATTGATTAGATCTCATGGAATTATTCCTGAACCCTTCAAGAATAATGCAATCTCTCCGCAGATACTTGGAGATAAGGACAGGGCGATTGTATTGTTCCACGTATAGTGACATGGATATTGACATCATATCTCAAATCCAGATCGCGGGCCTCCCATAGATGCTTGATTAAATCAAGACCGTAAATCTAATCTTCTCATTGTATCTGAATCACATTCAGATCAATGTCCAACACATGGACCAAGATCAGATCACTTCTCTACTGAGAGGAGTCACTAAAATCCAGACCCGTTTCATCACTCCCTAGGAATGGAAGCGTCTTGGTTATACAACCGTTTATGATCAAATCACCCTCAGGTATTCCCAATACCTGTACATCCTGCATACTGGAAGACTCAGACTAAACCCGAAGTATCGGATCAACTTTATACTGTCTACTTCATGGTTTTTATCAGTAAGTTTCTCATTTGATCATTGGGAGTTGGTATCGATCATACACTTTCCAAAAGTGTATATCATACCTAGGTCTTGATCATATACTAAAAGTATATATCAAACCTACAAATTCAGTCAAGCTTCCAAAGCGAGATGACCATGCGCATGGAATTTGATTCTTCCCAATATCTCATGAGTGAGCTCATGTCTTCCGGTTCAGTAACTGAACCTGTATGATCCCTTTGAGAGATCGTATTATTCATATGCCCTTATATGCACACCAGCGCGCCGGTGTATAGACCTTGATTAGGTCATCAACCTATTGGTCTGCCAAATGTATACACTCAGACATATAGTAACACATATGTCTCCGGTCAGAGGATGCGTGCCTATATCATGACAACATATGATATAGGACCTTGGTTATCTCGATCTCGTTAAGTAAACTCTTTGACCTAACTAATCTGACACCTCCGAATCCGTATTCCTATGCAGAGGACCTGCATCAAGAGGTCGGTCAGATATCAGCCTTCAGAGATAGGATTGCGATCTCCTACTCAGGCTGGAGATCATCTCTTAACAATCATTTGACGATTCTTGATGAGTCTTCAATCTAACCCTTTAGATATTCATCCAAGCACCAGCCTCTATGATTCAATAGTTGAATCAACAGCTGTATGATTATTAAGATGGGCATGGTACATAACCCTAATTGTACTAAGGGACCTATTATGCAAATTAATTAATCTTCATTTCAGATCAGGGAATGATATTTGCAATAATATTTATTGCATAATGGCTCGCCGTGGGCTCGTATTTCCAACAGTTCTTATAGGTCGGCCCATGAGAACCTGACGGGTGGCCTCACTGGTAATGAGGCTGCTGCTGCTGGTGAGGGTGATAGGGGTACTGCGAGTGATAGTGTTGAGGCTGTTGTGGCAGCTTCCAAGACTTTCCCTGCTAATAGGGACAAGGACCATACTTCTCTCTCTGGGATGGTTGTTGGTGTGCTAGGAACTGAGGCTGCTGGTGCTGCTCACGCTATTGGCCGTACTGGCCACCCTGAACTGAAGGCTATTGTTGGGAACTGGTGCCTCCGGCCGATCAGTGGAATCTAGGATGGTCTCGTCAGATATCGGGCTAGGGTCGGTCGTGCCATATCCCGTTGACATCCATCACCGGCTCCTGCTCGTAGGTGGGTGGGGGAGTACTGCCAGGGGCTGGTCCGGCTGATACAACATCATCTGGAAGTCCTGAGATGGTGCCGAGTGGACGTACTGCTGTTGTTGCGGCTGGTAGGTCTCCGCCTGAACATGGTGGACCTGTTGGTAATGGGCGGAGGGATGAGCCGAACTGCTGTTGTCGGTGTCTGTCCTGACCTGAGACATGGCTGAGAAGTCGTTGTACCTCTTGGAGACACATGATCTGTGTCTTCAGGTCACTCAGCGTTTGTGCCATCTAAATGATCTGCGTCATACCCTGGCACTGCTTCTTCTCGATTAACTCGATCCGGTTCATCTTCTCACTGATGATGCCCATGTCTGCGGCTGTCGACTCTACCTTTGCTGCTGCTGCTGACGAAGTGGAAGGATAGGCATCGACCCGTACTATCCTCTGAAACTTCACGGCTAGTGGCTGGGGGCATCCATGAGTGTAGAGTCGGGTCTTGGACATCACTGTATAGTTCTCGGTCATCTCCTCATATATGGACCAGACCTGATCCTCATTCTTAGTGAAATAGGAGCCGCCACATGATGCATTCACCAACCCCTGCAACTCGGGTGTAATTCCACAGAAAAAGCACTGAACTAGGTTCGGCTTCGAGATATCATGGTGCGGGCATCTATTTATAAGCTCTTGGAACCTCTCCCGTGCCTCATGGAATTGCTCGTTGGGAAGCATGGAGAAGTTTCTGATCAGGGATCTCGCCGCATTCGTCCACCCGAGTTGATAGTACTTGTTCAAGTACTCAGTACGTAACTGCTCCCAGGTGGTCACAAATCTCCCCAAATGCTTCAGCCAGTTGGCTTCTTTGTCAATAAGGGAGAAAGAAAAAGAAATCATCCTGATTGTGTCCTCGTCCACATGCCGATCGTGGACGATTCTGCAGATCATCTCGAACTCCTGGAGATGAAGATGGGGCTCCTCAGTCGCTAGCCCGTGGAATCGAGGAAGAAGCTGAATCATCTGTGGGGAGAACTTGAAGTCCCCCAGGATCTCTGGAAGTACGATCCAGTGGTATGTAAATGTCAATCCGGGGTTGTGCTACTCCCACATCGATCTGGCGGGCGCTGGATAGACCGGCTCCTCCAGCTAATCTAGATCTCCCTCGCCATCGGCTCTCGGATGATCTTTATCTGCTCTCAGCCTCTCCTTCTCTCTCCGCATCTCCACCATGAAAGCTCCATGATCCCGTATCTGGCACTGCATCGTCTCAAGGGAAGCCAACAGGGTGTTGTTGATCGCACCCTAGTCCAACATGTAAGTCTGCTCTCCTTTGGGACCCTCAGTGTGCTCCTCGCTGCTGGCCATGGTCTCTACAAAGGAAAAAGACTCAAACTCAGGTATCGATAAATCAGCTGACTGCTGCTCTCTCTGATCTGGCATCGATATCTCAGAATTGGTAGAAGGGTAGTCAAGGGGGAATAGGGCGGAATCGAACTCGGGTTCGAAGAGCGGGTCTCGGCTCTCACGAACTAACCTAGATGAACGGGCTGGAGTGTGGTGAAGTGGTGCAGCCAAAGGCTGCCTAAGGGACCTCCTTCCCATCATCTTGATCTGGAGAGTAAGGTGGATGAGATCAGGAAACACACAAGATGAGAAGATAAACCCCCTGATTCACCTACGCAACACGGAGCTGAAGACCATAAAGGTTCGGTCAATTATCTTGTCAATTTTGTTTAGGTGATAAATTCAATCTATCAGAGAGATTAAGTGAGCTGATGGGAATCCAATACTCCCAACAGACTTTCCCGTATAAAAGGCCGGTAGTCTGATAGGAAATCGGATATGGCTCTAGCCTAGTTTGCGGGTCACTCTCTCGCTCATCCAAACCAAACAAGGAGGGGGTTGCTCTCCCCAAGATAATTTTTTAAGTGAGGTGTCTGTTAGGGTCAAGTGTGTTTAGCAGTCCCAATTTTATAGTTCTTTTAGGTATTTTTCAATCAAACAACGCCTAATGAATTTTTTGGTTCTCCTGGTTATTTAAGTCTGAAAATATGGGGGAAGACGAAAAAGCCGATGCGCGATGAAATCAATGATGCATGCTGAGTAAGAATGGGTACCTTTCCTCTAGCTCTCTACATGCAAAATTATCCGTGCATAAATGTAAAGACACTAATAAAACTACCAATATGATGCACGAGGAAACTGTCCTTAGACAGAGCAATTCTACATGTGAAGAACGGTAGCCGGGTAATCAAACTAAAGCCTGGAGTCCGATCTTGGGAGCCACTCGATGTCCGCTACAACGGATCCTGCACGCGTTGTATGTGACTCCTCACGACATGTGGACTCGAGTCTAACTAATCTGACTTTTTCTTGTGATTTAACTATTAAGGTCCAATTAGCGATCTATAGGTGCAGGCAGATATTAGGGATTGAGCCTTAATTAATTACGTCACAATCAATATAAAAATCCTAAGCTAAGGCCAAAACCACGCAAATCAGATAATCAGTAAGAAAATGCGATAAAACAAAACCAGCAAAAAATGTGGTAAGGTCCCCCGAGCACACCAATGCTCGGCGAAACAGACCCCGATATCATCGATAAAGTTCAAGTGTCCAAGCCCCTGTATTATTACAATAATATGGTTATGCTGAAATAGAAAGCTACTCTACGTCTAATCTAAGCTAACCTACGGCTCCCGAACTTCCGTTCACCTCCTCGCGCTCTCCTGCGGCTCTATGAAAAAAGGAGCCACCTCCGATTACCGCAGTTGCATCGGCTTTCTGAAGAAAGATACCATGGTCCTCATGCCGTCGCAGAAAGATAAACAGAAGTATGTCAGACCAAGTTATTACAAAAATATGGAAATAAAATTAGAAGAAAAATATATGCAAATATAGATAAAAAGACGTGAAAAAGCCACGAAACAAAATAGACTACTAAGTCGTGCTCTCCGGCAACGACGTCAGTCTGATGACTGAAAAATCACTCACGAAATCCAGGTAAGATGTAAAAACAAGGGTCGTTACGACTCGAATCTCGGAGATCGATCAATCAAGAAAATAAGACCACCGAAATAGAATAATCGGTCAAAAAGCTGAATAGCGGTCTCGCTATTTATTTAAGCTGGTATAGCCACCAGGGTCAACACAAGGAGTACTGATTGGCCAAAGGTCTACGAAGTAGTCTAAAAATCAAATAAAAAGACTAAAATGTTTTTGGTGGATTTTATGAATTTTTATTTTTTTGTGATTTTATATAATGAAGAAAATGTAGAAAGAAGCCAAAAAAGCACAATCAACAAATTATTTAATACCACAAAAAAGATCAGAAAATTCCATAAAAATATTTTCGAGTTTTGTATTTTTTAAGTGTTTTTAGTATTTTTCTCAGATTTTTATATGTTTTATGTTGATTTTATAAAAATGGAACAAGACAAAAACATGAAGCAACTGTGAAGCTGTTAGCAATGTGAGTCCGAGGCGAACCATTCCTACAATAATTGTTATTGTAATTAATGATTTATCAATAAAAGATATTGATTATGTTTCACTGCTCTTCTGATATTGAATGAATGAATGCACTATAAGGTCCCTCTATACAATTAGGGTTATGTACCATGGCCAACTTGATAATCATACAACTGTTGATTCATTGATTGAATCATAGAGGCTGATGCTTGGATGAATATCTAAGGCGTTAGATAGAGGACTCATCAAGCATCATCAATGATTAACAAGTAGTGATCTCCAGTCTGAGTAGGAGATGGCAATCCTATCTCAATAGACTGATATCTGATCGACCTCTTGATGCAGGTCCTCTGCATGGGAATATTGATTCGGAGGTATCAGATTAGTTGAGTCAATGAGTTGACTTAAAGAAATAGAGATAACCAAAGACCTATGATGAATACTGTCACATCACAGGCAAGCATCCTCTGACCAGAGACAGATATATTACTATATGTCTGAGTATGTACATTTGGCAGACCAATAGGTTGATGGCCTAACCAAGGTCTATATACCGGCGAGCTGGTGTGCATGTAAGGGCATATGAGCAATATGATCTCTCAAAGGGATCATACAGGTTCACTTGTGAACTGGGAGAAATGAGCTCACTCATGAGGTTTTGGGATTGACCAAATTCCATGCATGGTCATCATGCTTTAGAAGCATGATATGAATTTGAAGGTAAGATATATGCTTTCTGAAAGCATACGATCTATACCATATCCCAAGGACCAAGATTGAGAAACTTGATGATCAGACTATGAAGATGACAGTGTAAAAATGATCTATATCTTCATAATGATCATAAGTCTTCCAGTATGCAGGATGTGCAAGTATGGGGAATACCTGAAGGGTGATTTGATCATAAACGATTGTATAACCATGACGCTTCCATTCCGAGGGAGTGATGAAACAGGTCTGGATTTTAGTGACTCCTTTCATTAGAGAAGTGACCTAATCTTAGTCCATATACTGGACATTGATCTGAATGAGATTCAGATGCAATGAGAAGATTAGGTTTACGGTCTTGACTTAGTCAAGCATCAATGAGAGGTCCATGGGATCTGGATTTGAGATGTGATCTCAATATCCAAGTCACTATACATGGAACAATACAATCGCCCTATCCTTATCTCCAAGTATCCGAGGAGTAATAGCATTGTTCTTAAATGGTTTAAGAATAATTCCATAAGATCTATGCAAAGAGAAGATGATAATTAAATGTGATTTAATTATCGTGATGTATGAGAAATTGTCCAATATGATTAAATGTGATTTAAATATTATGGATAAGAATAATGTGGATAGTAATATCCAATTTTTTATAATATGTTATGAATGTGATTTATAATATATTAGAGAGAGTTAAATATAATTTATATTAGTAGATTAATTATTAATGTGTATTGGATACACCTTGTCTAATTAATTGAAAGTGTAAATTACATTTTGTTTTTGGGTTGTGAATATGATTCACAATATTCCAATGTCAAGATTGCAATATTCCCAAAATTAATTGAGAATTATTTTTGGTGAATAAAATACCAATAAATAATTGTTGGAAAATAAGTTGAGAGAAAAACAAGGAGATGTGCAATCTCATGGGAATCCATGTGATTGCCCTCCCCATAAGGGAAGGAGGTGGCAGCACCAATTCCTTTATGGAATTGGTGGTCGTCCACTTCCCCTAACGAGGAAGGTACATCTCATTTGTTTTTCCACTCCTTATTTGGTTGCTTTAATTTGGTATTAATATATATTTGATTTATCAAATAAATGTTCTTCAAAATTAAATCACAAATTGTTGGTTTTCACCAACAACAATCTTGACCATTGGATGGATATAAATCAGTCTCATCCATTGATTTTATATGTCCCATGGATTGAGATCCATGGATCCCAAAACCCTATAAATAGAGAGGTATACCATGCTCTCTCTTTACGCATGCTATTGTAGCACACAATTCTCTCTCTCTCTTTCTCATACTCGAAACCCTCTCTCTCCCTTTCTTCTTGGTGGCCGTCCACCTTGGTGAAGAGAATCGTCGATGCCCGCGCCATCGTGTTGCCGCTTCGACACTCTACGGTTCTTCGTCTACTTGGAGTTCTTTACTCACGAAGGAGATGCTTGATCTCGTGCGACGAGATCAGGAGCAATCGCGCTTCGATCATCTTGGATTGCGAGGACACCGCGACTCATCCCCGCGCTCGCAAGCCGTTACTCCGACTATCGGACTTGAGACAGGTGGTCTCTTCTCTTAGAGACTTGATCAACCACGCTTCAAGAGGTATTGCATTATACTTGCTATGCTTATAGATGAAACGATTTTAGAATGGTTCTCGGATCATGTGGTTTCATCGAATAAATTTTTTAAATTCCGCTGCACCGAACAACTAGTGCAACTAGTCATTCTTCATCGTATCCGATACGACGATCATGCTTCCGTGATGCGCTTGAGGATTTCTCCATATCCTTCAAGTGGTATCAGAGCCTTAGGTCGACGGTTTTGAATATGATTCGAGAAACCGAGGACGACTTGGGTTCGTTTAGGTCGCGAAAGTTTTCATCGCATTTGATTTCGCAGATCTGTTTAGTAGATAAATTCGGCACTGTTTAAAATATTTAAACACGAATTTAATACTTGGATTTTGTTTCCCATTAAATAAAGAAACCATAGGAACTGAGTTTGCGTAAATCAGATTTCGTATGCTCTAGATATGGTTGTTTTAATGAACATATATGCACTGTTGCGGGAACAGTAGGTTTTAACATGATTAAAGAGTTAATTACTGTTATCATCTTCCTCGAAATGCGTGCAACTCCACTTAGGTTCTGTCCTAAATCAAGTTAGCAATCTATGAAAATTGAGTTTGCTTAATTTGGATTTAAATTGATTGAGATATGTTAATTTTAGTGAGTAGGGGTCCTTACTGAAATTACATTCCTAATCTAGAACCAAGTGATTGTCAATTAGTGAAATAAAATTGTTAATTTCGTGAAATAATCTTGAAAATATTTGTAAAATATTGAAACATGATTATTTGCCTAATTGCCTTGGCCCCAAACCAATTAATTGATTAAGATATGATCTAAATCATAATTGGAACCCACAATCTTTCAAACTTGATGCTTGAAAAGGATTTGGTAATTTGAGTAGCAAATTTCCTTATAATCAAAAATGTTTTGATTTCTACTATATGGTACAATTTCGGTTGAAGAACCGATGATCATCTCAAGTACAAATTAATAAATTTGGCATTATCCTTTCCCGAGGCGGATATGGCGCCTAGTCGGAGAGCATTAGGGTTGCGGGTTGCAACGTATGTGGTCCATCCCACTCTCGTCGGTACTGGCCATGACAGCGGGTAGGGTCAGGATAATGTCCGAGGGATTAAAATGTATTTTTTTCTTAATTATTAAAATACAAATTAATACGTACTTTGAGAATAATACCATATATATTCAAGTAAGAAAATCAAGTTTGATTGATTGAATTGGATTGATAATTAATTTAATATGATTGAATTAATTATATCCAATCAGAATACTATAATATGATTAGAGTTGATAATTCCCTTGGAAGAATTAATTATATGAATATGATTCATGTTAATTAATTAAATTTGAATAAGAGGTGGAGGATCACATAAGTGACATCCATGGTCTCCCGTCAAGGCGAAGGGTTTCGTCGCCAAATATTATGTATAGGAGATGCCGGTCCGAAGTGACAGCTCCTGCATATGATCCATTTGGATCGGGCTCGTCGCTTCTCGAAAGAGTAAGGACGTATGCGTAGTGACCCCAATATCGAGTCCTCATATTATTGGGGCGATATTGGATTGCGCATAGCGAGTTGTATTCCTGTTGACGGTTGGTTCAATTAATGACGGGTCAACATCACCTTAGGGTTGGTGGGCCTGGGTATTAAAGACCGAATTGGGAAAATGCAAGTTGGACTTGCAAGGTTGAATGTGTTCCCGCTTCTCTTTATTGGAGTCATAAGTTCTCATATTATTGGGATATGACAAAGGTAAAATGGAGATCCCAGTTCTTGCTTGAGATATATCAGTAAGTATATCTCCTACTTTGAAAGTGAATAAGGGAATAAACTTTCATATAGTTGACATAGCAAGACTAATTTGATTTAAAATGCCTTAATCAAATAAAACTAAACTTAATATATGATTATATGTTCTAATATAGTGCATTCTCAATTTCAGAAAATGAAATCCATGAACCCACTGAGCAGGCTTCTGGAGGTCAACCAATTGACCGGACCAAATTACTCGGATTGGATCCGTAATTTGGATCTTGTACTCTCGGTTGAGCGCATCAGCTATGTGCTCTCTGAAAACAAGCTTGAAAATCCTAAATCCAAGGAAGATAAAACATACAATGACAAGTATGATGAGGATCATGTCTTGGCTAGATGTTATATCTTGGGTTCTCTCTCCAATGTTCTTCATAAACAACATGTGGAGATGAGTACTTGCCAGGAGATCATGCAGAATCTAAAGGATATGTTTGGTGACATTAACCGCACCCAGCGGTACAATGTTATGAAAGACCTAATTCGCTGCAAGATGCAGGAAGGGAGTTAGGTCCGTGAACATGTACTCAAAATGGTTGGGTACTTGTCGGAGCTGGAGACTCTAGGAGCAACGATGGATGCAGACATGCAAGCTGACTTCATTTTGCTGTCGTTGCCCAATCTTTCAATAACTTTGTGGTGTCATTCCACATGAATAAGTTGAAATTGACAAGTGATGCTCTCCTTGCTGCATTAATGTCCGCAGAGGACGTGATGAAGAAGGATGGTCCCGCTGGCAGTGCAATGGTTGCACAGGTCAGAGGGAAGCGTGGTCGGAAGCAAGGTTCTCGGAAGGGCCCGGCCCAGAAGAGAAAGAAACAGGGACAAAGTGTTGGCTCTTCTTCCAATGCATCCACTTTAATGGCGTCGAAGAAAACCAACGTCTGACACCACTGCAAGAAGCCGGGGCACTGGAGGCGTAATTTCCCGGATTACCTGAAGTCGGTCGACAAAGGTAAAGCCCCAGCAGGTATGAAATCTACTTTTATCATTGAAACCAGCTTTCTTGTAGGACGAGAAGGAAGTTGGGTTGTTGATTCTGGTGCTTCTGTTCATGTATGCAATTTGTTGCATTTGTTTCAGGAAACTAGAGAACTTGAAGAAGGGAAGATAGTCATCCAGATGGGATCTGATGCAAGTGTTGCAACAGTTGCCGTCGGGACTTGTCGGCTATCATTATCTAGTGGTAGAGTCATAGTACTTAAAGAGTGTCTTTATGTACCTGAAGTCAGGAGGAACTTAATATCTATATATAAGCTAGTTAGAAGTGGATATTCATTCCTGTTCTGTAATAAATTAGTCATAAATCATTATGATAAATATACTGCAGATGGTATTTTGACTTCTGGAGGACTCTATGAATTGTGCATTAATGAACATGTCATGAATGTTACAACCACTAATAAAAACCCTAAAAGATCCAGCAATAATGAAAATCATTCAAACATGATTTGGCATCAAAGGCTTGGTCATTTATCTTTTGATAGGATCAATAGATTGATAAAGGATGGACCTTTAGATTTTCTACAGGTTCAATCTTTACCTACCTGTGAACATTGTATTCGTGGTAAAATGACTAGGATGCCTTTCCGTAACAAGGTTACAAGATGCGAAGGTATTATTGACCTAATACATACCGATGTATGTGGTCCCTTCAGTACCGCGACTCGAAATGGATGTCGATATTATTTGACATTTATTGATGACCATTCGCGATACGGCTTGTCTTCCTATTACGTCATAAATCTGAAACCTTTGAAAAGTTCAAAGAGTTCAATGCTTTGGTTGAGAATCAAACCGATAGGAAGATTAAACGAATTCGATCTCATCGAGGTGGCGAGTACCTCTCTGATGAATTCAACGAATACCTCAAAGAAAATGGAATTGTCTCCAATCTCACTACTCCTGGAACTCCCCAACTTAATGGTGTTGCTGAAAGACGCAACAGGACCATCATGGATATGGTCCGTTCAATGATGAGTAAAGCACATTTACCACTTAGTTTCTGGGGATATGCAGTAGAGACTGCAATATATATCCTGAATAAGATTCCTAGCAAATCTGTACCTAAAACTCCTCATGAGCTATGGTATGGAACCAAACCAAGTGTTAAACACTTAAGGGTTTGGGGTTGTTTGGTCCATGCAAAGAACGTGGATGCAAGTAAGCTGGAATCTCGCACTCGTGAGTGTTACTTCATTGGGTATGTTAGAGATGGTATTGGATATCAGCTCTATGACCCTGAGACCCAAAAAGTTTTTATCTCCAGAGATGTGAAATTTTTAGAGGATGATTTCCTTCAAGGTCAAGATAAAAATGAAGTAGAGGAACTCATTGAATCCCCTGAGGATTCTGAGTTTCCTAGACCAGAAACTGAAGAAGTAAATAAAAATGAAACACCCATACCTCTTCGAAGGAGTTCGAGGGTGGTCGCACCACGTGAAAGGTATGGATTCCATGTGTCAAGTGAAATTGACAATGATCCTACTTCATTTGATGAAGCACTCACGGATCATGACATGGATACATGGATGCTAGCAATGAAGTCAGAAATTGACTCCATGCATTAGAATGGTGTATGGACCCTCGAGGATCCACCTAAAGGGGAAAAACCCATTGGATGTAAATGGATCTTCAAGAGAAAGAGGGGACCTGATGGGAAAGTAGAGACTTTCAAAGCACGGCTCGTAGCCAAGGGATACACACAGAGAGAAGGCATCGACTATGATGAGACATTCTCTCTTGTGGCTATGCTTAAATCCATCAGGGCATTGCTGGCTATAGCTGCATATCTTGACTACGACATCTGGCAGATGGACGTCAAGACGGCCTTCCTCGATGGATACCTCGAGGAGGAAATCTACATGGAGCAGCCCCAGGGCTTCATGACTGAGGATGGTAAAATATGCAAGCTAAAGAAATCCATCTATGGGCTCAAGTAATCTTCTCGTAGTTGGAACATCAGATTTAACAAAACCATAAAGAGTTATGATTTTGTGCAGAATCCTGATGAACCTTGTGTGTACAAGAAGCTTAGTGGGAGCGCCATTGTGTTCATCGTGCTTTATATAGATGACATCCTTATCCTTGGAAATGATACATGGATGATGACCAGTGTGAAGATTTGGCTATCCCATACCTTTGAGATGAAAGATCTTGGAGAAGCCTCTTACATCTTAGGCCTGAAGTTGTTCAGAAACAGAGAAAAGAGGATTTTGGGATTGTCACAACATGGATACATTAAGAAGATTCTTGAACGATTCCGTATGGATAGTTCTAAGAAAGGATTTCTACCCTTAAGACATGGTATCCACCTGTCTAAAGGAATGGCTCCTCAAATGGTTGAGGAAAAGAAGGTCATGGCTGGATGTCCTTATGCGTCAGCCGTCGGAAGCTTAATGTATGCCATGATGTGCACTAGGCCAGATATCTGGCATGCAGTGGGAGTGGTAAGTCATTACCAATCCTGCTATGGAGAACAACACTGGAATGCAGTAAAGAACATATTCAAATATCTAAGACGGACGCAAGATTACATCTTGGTCTACGGAGATGGTGATCTCCAAGTCTTGGGATATACAGATTCTGACTTCCAATCGGATATTGATGATCGAAAGTCGACATCAGGGTTTGTGTTCTTGTTGAATGGTGGTGCTGTGAGCTGGAGAAGCAAGAAGCAGGACACTACAGCAGATTCAACAACAGAAGCCGAATACATTGCCGCATCTGATGCTGCAAAGGAGGCGGTGTGGTTGCGCAAGTTCGTCCAGGAGCTTATCGTAGTTTCCTCTGATACTCCCATCCCGCTACTCTGTGATAACATGGGAGCCATTGCCCAGGCGAAGGAACCTAGGTGGCATCAGAAGAGCAAGCACGTAGAAAGGAAATACCACATCATTCGGGAGATACAAAAGTGTGGTGACATCATCATCACCAAGGTGGCCTCTGCCGACAACGTTGCTGATCCTCTTACCAAACCTTTGACACAGAAGGTTTTCGACCAGCATGTAATGAGTATGGGTTTAAGGATTGTACCTGAATGGTTCTGAGGGCTAGTGGGAGATTGTTAGCAATGTGCGCCCGAGGCGAACCATTCCTACAATAATTGTTTTTGTAATTAATGATTTATCAATAAAAGTTATTGATTATGTTTCACTCCCTTTGTGATATTGAATGAATGAATGCTCTATAAGGTCCCTCTGTACAATTAGGGTTATGTACCATGGCCAACTTGATAATCATACAGCTGTTGATTCATTGATTGAATCATAGAGGCTGATGCTTGGATGAATATCTAATGAGTTAGATAGAGGACTCATCAAGCATCATCAATGATTAACAAGTAGTGATCTCTAGTCTGAGTAGGAGATGGCAATCCTATCTCAATAGACTGATATCTGATCGACCTCTTGATGCAAGTCCTCTGCATGGGAATATTGATTCGGAGGTATCAGATTAGTTGAGTCAATGAGTTAACTTAACGAGATCGAGATAACCAAAGACCTATGATGAATAATGTCACATCACAGGCAAGCATCCGCTGACCAGAGACAGATATATTACTATATGTCTGAGTATGTACATTTGGCAGACCAATAGGTTGATGGCCTAACCAAGGTCTATATACCAGTGAGCTGGTGTACATGTAAGGGCATATGAGTAATATGATCTCTCAAAGGGATCATACAGGTTCACTTGTGAACCGGGAGACAGAGCTCACTCATGAGGTTTTGGGATTGACCAAATTCCATGCATGGTCATCATGCTTTAGAAGCATGATATGAATTTGAAGGTAAGATATATGCTTTGTGAAAGCATATGATCTATACCATATCCCAAGGACCAAGATTGAGAAACTTGATGATCAGACTATGAAGATGACAGTGTAAAAATGATCTATATCTTCATAATGATCATAAGTCTTCCAGTATGGAGGATGTGCGGGTATTGGGAATACCTGAAGGGTGATTTGATCATAAACAATTGTATAACCATGACGCTTCCATTCCGAGGGAGTGATGAAACAGGTCTGGATTATAGTGACTCCTTTCATTAGAGAAGTGACCTAATCTTAGTCCATATACTGGACATTGATCTGAATGAGATTTAGATGCAATGAGAAGATTAGGTTTACGGTCTTGACTTATTCAAGCATCTATGAGAGGTCCATGGGATCTGGATTTGATATGTGATCTCAATATCCAAGTCACTATAAGTGGAACAATACAATCGCCCTGTCCTTATCTCGAAGTATCCGAGGAGTAATAACATTGTTCTTAAATGGTTTAAGAATAATTCCATAAGATCTAAGCAAAGAGAAGATAATAATTAAATGTGATTTAAATATTATGATGTATGAGAAATTGTCCAATATGATTAAATGTGATTTAATTATTATGGATAAGAATAATGTGAATAGTAATATCCAGTTATTCATAATATGTTATAAATGTGATTTATAATATATTAGAGAGAGTTAAATATAATTTATATTAGTAGATTAATTATTAATGTGTATTGGATACACATTGTCTAATTAATTGAAAGTGTAAATTACATTTTGTTTTTGGGTTGTGAATACGATTCATAATATTCCAATGTCAAGATTACAATATTCCCAAAATTAATTGAGAATTATTTTTGGTGAATAAATTACCAACAAATAATTGTTGGAAAATAAGTTGAAAGAAAAACAAGGAGATGTGCAATCTCATGGGAATCCATGAGATTGCCCTCCCCATAAGGGAAAGAGGTGGCGGCACCAATTCCTTTATGGAATTGGTGGCCATCCACTTCCCCTAATGAGGAAGGTGCATCTCATTTGTTTTTCCACTCCTTATTTGGTTGGTTTAATTTGGTATTAATATATATTTGATCTATCAAATATATTTAATCAAAATTAAATCACAAATTGTTGGTTTTCACCAACAACAGTCTTGACCATTGGATGGATATAAATCAATCTCATCCATTGATTTTATATGTCCCATAGATTGAGATCCATGGATCCCAAAACCCTATAAATAGAGAGGCATACCATGCTCTCTCTTTACACATGCTATTGTAGCACACAATTCTCTCTCTCTCTCTTTCTCATACTCGACAACCCTCTCTCTCCCTTTCTTCTTGGTGGCCGTCCACCTTGGTGAAGAGAATCGTCGACGCCCGCGCCATCGTGATGCCGCTTCGACACTCTGTGGTTCTTCATCTACTTGGAGTTCTTCACTCACGAAGGAGACGCTTGATCTCGTGCGACGAGATCAGGAGCAATCGTGCTTGGATCGTCTTGTAGTGGGAGGACACCGCGACTCATCCCCGCGCTCGCAAGCCGTTACTCCGACGATCGGACTTGAGACAGGAGGTCTCTTCTCTTAGAGACTTGATCAACCACGCTTCAAGAGGTATTGCATTATACTTGCTACGGTTATAGATGAAACGATTTTAGAATGGTTCTCGGATCATGTGGTTTCATCGAATAAATTTTTTAAATTTCGTTGCACCGAACAACTAGTGCGACTAGTCATTCTTCATCGTACCCGATACGACGATCACGCTTCCATGATGTGTTTGAGGATTTCTCCATATACTTCAAGTGTTATCAGAGCCTTAGGTCGACGGTTTTGAATATTATTCGAAAAACCGAGGACGACTTGGGTTCGTTTAGGTCGCGAAAGTTTTCATCGCATTTGATTTCGCAGATCTGTTTAGTATATAAATTCGGCACTGTTTAAAATATTTAAACACAATTTAATACTTGAATTTTGTTTCCCATTAAATAAGGAAACCATAGGAACTGAGTTTGCGTAAATCAGATTTCGTATGCTCTAGATATGGTTGTTTTAATGAACATATATGCACTGTTGCGGGTACAGTAGGTTTAACATGATTAAAGAGTTAATTACTGTTATCATCTGCCTCGAAATGCATGCAACTCTACTTAGGTTCTGTCCTAAATCAAGTTAGCAATTTATGAAAATTGAGTTTGCTAAATTTGGATTTAAATTGATTGAGATATATTAATTTTAGTGAGTAGGGGTCCTTACTGAAATTACATTCCTAATCTAGAACCAAGTGATTGTCAATTAGTGAAATTAAATTGTTAATTTCGTGAAATAATCTTGAAAATATTTGTAAAATATTGAAACATGATTATTTGCCTAATTGACTTGGCCCCAAACCAATTAATTGATTATGATATGATCTAAATCATAATTGGAAACCACAATCTTTCAAACTTGATGCTTGAATAGGATTTGGGAATTTGAGTAGCAAATTTCCTTATAATCAAAAATGTTTTGATTTCTACTATATGGTACAATTTCGGTTGAAGAACCGATGATCATCTCAAGTACAAATTAATAAATTTGGCATTATCCTTTCCCGAGGCAGATATGGTGCCTAGTCGGAGAGCATTAGGGTTGCGGGTTGCAACGTATGTGGTCCGTCCCACTCTCGTCGGTACTTGCCATGACAGCGGGTAGGGCCAGGATAATGTCCGAGGGATTAAAATGTATTTTTTCTTAATTATTAAAATACAAATTAATACGTACTTTGAGAATAATACCATATATATTCAAGTAAGAAAATCAAGTTTGATTGATTGAATTGGATTGATAATTAATTTAATATGATTAAATTAATTATATCCAATCAGAATACTATAATATGATTAGAGTTGAGAATTCCCTTGGAAGAATTAATTATATGAATATGATTCATGTTAATTAATTAAATTTGAATAAGAGGTAGAGGATCACATAAGCGACATCCATGGTCTCCCGTTAAGGCGAAGGGTTTCGTCGCCAAATATTATGTGTAGGAGACGTCTGTCCGAAGTGACAGCTCCTGCATATGATCCATTTGGATCAGGCTCGTCGCATCTCGAAAGAGTAAGGACGTATGCGTAGTGACCCCAATATCGAGTCCTCATATTATTGGGGCGATATTGAATTGCGCATAGCGAGTTGTATTCCTGTTGACGGTTGGTTCAATGACGGGTCAACATCACCTTAGGGGAGGTGGGCCTGGGTATTAAAGACCGAATTGGGAAAATGCAAGTTGGACTTGCAAGGCGGAATGTGTTCCCGCTTCTCTTTATTGGAGTCATAAGTTCTCATATTATTGGGATATGACAAAGGTAAAAAGGTGATCCCAGTTCTTGCTTGAGATATATCAGTAAGTATATCTCCTACTTTGAAAGTGAATAAGGGAATAAACTTTCATAGTTGACATAGCAAGACTAATTTGATTTAAAATGCCTTAATCAAATAAAACTAAACTTAATATATGATTATATGTTCTAATATAGTGCATTCTTAATTTCAGAAAATGAAATCTATGAACCCACTGAGCAGGCTTCTAGAGGTCAACCAATTGACCGGACCAAATTACTCGGATTGGATCGGTAATTTGGAGCTTGTACTCTCGGCTGAGCGCATTTGCTATGTGCTCTCTGAAAACAAGCTTGAAAACCCTAAATCCAAGGACGATAAAACATACAATGACAAGGATGATGAGGATCATGTCTTGGCTAGATGTTATATCTTGGGTTCTCTCTCCAATGTTCTTCATAAACAACATGTGGAGATGAGTACTTGCTAGGAGATCATGCAGAATCTAAAGGATATGTTTGGTGACATTAACCGCACCCAGCGATACAATGTTATGAAAGACCTAATTCGATGCAAGATGCAGGAAGGGACTTCGGTCCGTGAACATGTACTCAAAATGTTTGGGTACTTGTCGGAGCTGGAGACTCTAGGAGCAACGATGGATGCAGACTTGCAAGCTGACTTCACTCTGCTGTCGTTGCCCAAATCTTTCAATAACTTTGTGATGTCATTCCACATGAATAAGTTGGAATTGACAAGTGATGCTCTCCTTACTGCATTAAAGTCCGCAGAGGACGTGATGAAGAAGGATGGTCCCACTGGCAGTGCAATGGTTGCACAGGTCAGAGGGAAGCGTGGTCGGAAGCAAGGTTCTCGGAAGGGCCCGGCCCAGATGAGAAAGAAGAAGGGACAAAGTGTTGGCTCTTCTTCCAATGCATCCACTTTAATGGTGTCGAAGAAAACCAACGTCTAACACCACTGCAAGAAGCCGGGGCACTGGAGGCGTAATTGCCCGGATTACCTGAAGTCGGTCGACAAAGGTAAAGCCCCAGCAGGTATGAAACTACTTTTATCCTTGAAATCAGCTTTCTCGTAGGACGAGAAGGAAGTTGGGTTGTTGATTCTGGTGCTTCTGTTCATATATGCAATTTGTTGCATTTGTTTCAGGAAACTAGAGAACTTGAAGAAGGGGAGATAGTCATCCAGTTGGATCTGATGCAAGTGTTGCAGCAGTTGCCGTCGGGACTTGTCGGCTATCATTATCTAGTGGTAGAGTCATAGTACTTAAAGAGTGTCTTTATGTACCTGAAGTTAGGAGGAACTTAATATCTATATATAAGCTAGTTAGAAGTGGATATTCATTCCTGTTCTGTAATAAATTAGTCATAAATCATTATGATAAATATACTGCAGATGGTATTTTGACTTTTGGAGGACTCTATGAATTGTGCACTAATGAACATGTCATGAATGTTACAACCACTAATAAAAACCCTAAAAGATCCAGCAATAATAAAAATCATTCAAACATGATTTGGCATCAAAGGCTTGGTCATTTATCTGTTGATAGGATCAATAGATTGATAAAGGATGGACCTTTAGATTTTCTACAGGTTCAATCTTTACCTACCTGTGAACATTGTATTCGTGGTAAAATGACTAGGATGCCTTTCCGTAACAAGGTTACAAGATGCGAAGGTATTATTGACCTAATACATACCGATGTATGTGGCCCCTTCAGTACCGCGACTCGAAATGGATATCGATATTATTTGACATTTATTGATGACCATTTGCGATACGGGTTTGTCTTCCTATTACGTCATAAATCTGAAACCTTTGAAAAGTTCAAAGAGTTCAAGGCTTTGGTTGAGAACCAAACCGATAGGAAGATTAAATGAATTCGATCTGATCGAGGTGGCGAGTACCTCTCTGATGAATTCAATGAATACCTCAAAGAAAATGGAATTGTCTCCAATCTCACTACTCCTGGAACTCCCCAACTTAATGGTGTTGCTGAAAGACGATACAAGACCATCATGGATATGGTCCGTTCAATGATGAGTAAAACACATTTACCACTTAGTTTCTGGGGATATGCAGTAGAGACTGCAATATATATCCTGAATAAGATTCCTAGCAAATCTGTACCTAAAACTCCAAACCTAATGTTAAACACTTAAGGGTTTGGGGTTGTTTGGTCCATGCAAAGACGTGGATGCAAGTACCCTGGAATCTCGCACTCGTGAGTGTTACTTCATTGGGTATGTTAGAGATGGTATTGGATATCAGCTCTATAACCCTGAGACCCAAAAGGTTTTTATCTCCAGAGATGTGAAATTTTTGGAGGATGATTTCCTTAAAGGTCAAGATAAAAATGAAGTAGAGGAACTCATTGAATCCCCTGAGGATTCTGTGTTTCCTAGACCAAAAAATGAAGAAGTAAATAAAAATGAAACACCCATACCTCTTCGATGGAGTTCGAGGGTGGTTGCACCACCTGAAAGGTATGGATTCCATGTGTCAAGTGAAATTGACAATGATCCTACTTCATTTGATGATGCACTCACGGATCATGACATGGATAGATGGATGCTAGCAATGAAGTCAGAAATTGACTCCATGCATAAGAATGGTGTATGGACCCTCGAGGATCCACCTAAAGGGGTAAAACCCATTGGATGTAAATGGATCTTCAAGAGAAAGAGGGGACCTGATGGGAAAGTAGAGACTTTCAAAGCACGGCTCGTAGCCAAGGGATACACACAGTAGAGAAGGCATCGACTATGATGAGACATTCTCTCATGTGTCCATGCTTAAATCCATCAGGGCATTGCTGGCCATAGCTGCATATCTTGACTACGACATCTGACAGATGGACGTCAAGACGACCTTCCTCAATGGATACCTCGAGGAGGATATCTACATGGAGCAGCCCCAAGGCTTCATGACTGAGGATGGTAAAGTACGCAAGGTAAAGAAATCCATCTATGGGCTCAAGCAAGCTTCTCGTAGTTGGAACATCAGATTTGACGAAACCATAAAGAGTTATGATTTTGTGCAGAATCCTGATGAACCTTGTGTGTACAAGAAGCTTAGTGGGAGCGCCATTGTGTTCATCGTGCTTTATGTAGATGACATCCTTATCATTGGAAATGATACAGGGATGATGACCAGTGTGAAGATTTGGCTGTCCCATACCTTTGAGATGAAAGATCTTGGAGAAGCCTCTTACATCTTAGGCATGAAGTTGTTCAGAAATCGAGAAAAGAGGATTTTGGGATTGTCACAACATGGATACATTAAGAAGATTCTTGAACGATTCCATATGGATAGTTCTAAGAACGGATTTCTACCCTTAAAACATGGTATCCACCTGTCTAAAGGGATGGCTCCTCAAACTGTTGAGGAAAATAAGGCCATGGTTGGATGTCCTTATGCGTCAGCCGTAGGAAGCTTAATGTATGCCATGATGTGTACTAGGCCACATATCTGCCATGTAGTGGGAGTGGTAAGTCGTTACCAATCCTGCTATGGAGAACAACACTGGAATGCAGTAAAGAATATATTCAAATATCTAAGACGGACGCAAGATTACATCTTGCTCTACGGAGATGGTGATCTCCAAGTCTTGGGATATACAGATTCTGACTTCCAATCGGATATTGATGACCGAAAGTCGACATCAGGGTTTGTGTTCTTGTTGAATGGTGGTGCTGTGAGCAGGAGAAGCAAGAAGCAGGACACTACAGCAGATTCAACAACAGAAGCCGAATACATTGCCGCATCTGATGCTGCAAAGGAGGCTGTGTGGTTGCGCAAGTTCGTCCAGGAGCTTGGCGTAGTTTCCTCTGATACTCCCATCCCGCTACTCTGTGATAACACGGGAGCCATTGCCCAGGTGAAGGAACCCAGATGGCATCAGAAGAGCAAGCACGTAGAAAGGAAATACCACATCATTCGGGAGATACAAAAGCGTGGTGACATCATCATCACCAAGGTGGCCTCTGCCGACAACGTTGCTGATCCTCTTACCAAACCTTTGACACAGAAGGTTTTAGACCATCATGTAATGAGTATGGGTTTAAGGATTGTACCTGAATGGTTCTGAGGGCTAGTGGGAGATTGTTAGCAATATGAGCCCGAGATGAACCATTCCTACAATAATTGTTATTGTAATTAATGATTTATCAATAAAAGTTATTGATTATGTTTCACTCCCATTCTGATATTGAATGAATGAATGCACTATAAGGTCCCTCTGTACAATTAGAGTTATGTACCATGGCCAACTTGATAATCATACAGCTGTTGATTCATTGATTGAATCATAGAGGCTGATGCTTGGATGAATATCTAATGAGTTAGATAGAGGACTCATCAAGCATCATCAATGATTAACAAGTAGTGATCTCCAGTCTGAGTAGGAGATGGCAATCCTATCTCAATAGACTGATATCTGATCGACCTCTTGATGCAGGTCCTCTGCATGGGAATATTGATTCGGAGGTATCAGATTAGGTGAGTAAATGAGTTGACTTAACGAGATCGAGATAACCAAAGACCTATGATGAATAATGTCACATCACAGGCAAGCATCCGCTGACCAGAGACAGATATATTACTATATGTCTGAGTATGTACATTTGGCAGACCAATAGGTTGATGGCCTAACAAAGGTCTATATACCGGCGAGCTGGTGTGCATGTAAGGGCATATGAGTAATATGATCTCTCAAAGGGATCATACAGGTTCACTTGTGAACCGGGAGACATGAGCTCACTCATGAGGTTTTGGGATTGACCAAATTCCATGCATGTTCATCATGCTTTAGAAGCATGATATGAATTTGAAGGTATGATATATGCTTTGTGAAAGCATATGATCTATACCATATCCCAAAGACCAAGATTGAGAAACTTGATGATCAGACTATGAAGATGACAGTGTAAAAATAATCTATATCTTCATAATTATCATAAGTCTTCCAGTATGCAGGATGTGCAGGTATTGGGAATACCTGAAGGGTGATTTGAACATAAACGATTGTATAACCATGACGCTTCCATTCCGAGGGAGTGATGAAACAGGTCTGGATTTTAGTGACTCCTTTCATTAGGGAAGTGACCTAATCTTAGTCCATAAACTGGACATTGATCTGAATGAGATTCAGATGCAATGAGAAGATTAGGTTTACGGTCTTAACTTAGTCAAGCATCTATGAGAGGTCCATGGGATCTGGATTTGAGATGTGATCTCATTATCCAAGTCACTATACGTGGAACAATACAATCGCCCTGTCCTTATCTCCAAGTATCCGAGGAGTAATAACATTGTTCTTAAATGGTTTAAGAATAATTCCATAAGATCTAAGCAAATAGAAGATGATAACTAAATGTAATTTAATTATTATGATGTATGAGAAATTGTCCAATATGATTAAATGTGATTTAATTATTATGGATAAGAATAATGTGAATAGTAATATCCAATTATTCATAATATGTTTTAAATGTGATTTATAATATATTAGAGAGAGTTAAAAATAATTTATATTAGTAGATTAATTATTAATGTGTATTGGATACACATTGTCTAATTAATTGAAAGTGTAAATTACATTTTGTTTTTGGGTTGTGAATACGATTCATAATATTCCAATGTCAAGATTACAATATTCCCAAAATTAATTGAGAATTATTTTTGGTGAATAAAATACCAACAAATAATTGTTGGAAAATAAGTTGAGAGAAAAACAAGGAGATGTGCAATCTCATGGGAATCCATGAGATTGCCCTCCCCATAAGGGAAGGAGGTGGCGGCACCAATTCCTTTATGGAATTGGTGGCTGTCCACTTCCCCTAATGAGGAAGGTGCATATCATTTGTTTTTCCACTCCTTATTTGGTTGGTTTAATTTGGTATTAATATATATTTGATTTATCAAATATATTTAATCAAAATTAAATCACAAATTGTTGGTTTTCACCAACAACAATCTTGACCATTTGATGGATATAAATCAATCTCATCCATTGATTTTATATGTCCCATGGATTGAGATCCATGGATCCCAAAACCCTATAAATAGAGAGTCATAGCATTCTCTCTATTTACACATGCTATTGTAGCACACAATTCTCTCTCTCTCTCTCTCTCTCTCTTTCTCATACTCGACAACCCTCTCTCTCCCTTTCTTCTTGGTATTCGTCCACCTTGGTGGAGAGAATCGTCGACGTCCGCGCCATCGTGTTGCCGCTTCGACACTCTGCGGTTCTTCGTCTACTTGGAGTTCTTCGCTCACGAAGGAGACGCTTGATCTCGTGCGACGTGATCAGGAGAAATCGTGCTTGGATCATCTTGGATTGCGAGGACATCGCGACTCATCCCGCGCTCGCAAGCCATTACTCCGACGATCGGACTTGAGACAGGAGGTCTCTTCTCTTAGAGACTTGATCAACCACGCTTCAAGTGGTACTGCATTATACTTGCTGTGGTTATAGATGAAACGATTTGAGAGTGGTTCTCGGATCATGTTGTTTCATCGAATAAATTTTTTAAATTCAGCTGCACCGAACAACTAGTGCGACTATTCATTCTTCGTCGTATCCGATACGACGATCACACTTCCATGATGCGCTTGAGGATTTCTCCATATCCTTCAGAAGCCAGATTTGAAAGGCCATTTAAAAATAAATAAATAGCCTCTAAAAATCTGAAGTCAATTTTATGACAAACTACAAATAAAACTAAACTACAGGAAAAAAAATTGCGTTTTTTTTAATTTTATATAATTTTTAATGATTTTTATAAGGTTTTTAGGTTTTTCTATTTTTAGGAATTTTATAAATCCAAATCAAATGAAATTTGGATTAAAGCAAGAAAACATAAAAACAAACAGTACCTAATTTTTTTAGAATTTTTGGAGTGTTTTTAATATTTTTAGTTGATTTTATATTTCAAACAGTAGAAAAAATGTGGGTTTTTGAATTTTTAAAAATAAAAAATCAAAGCAAAAATGTCCTAAAATATTAATGAAACTTTTACACAATGGTGGGGGCCACGTGTCCAAATTTCAGTGGATTTAGAGTTGATTTGATATTTTATTCGACCAATAAAGAAGGCACAGCACACATGGACCTAAGTGAAAGAAAAATAAATTTTGAGGGCTTAGATAAAACACGTGTGCAAAGTATAGGGGTCTCAATGTAAATTCCCCATCAAATCCAGCACATGTTCGAATTCAACACTCATAGGGGCATAAATGCAAATATTAAAAATAAACTTTCATTTCATTACATTCATAAACCCCAAGTCCTGTACATGCAATTTTCCCAAAAACTCACATGTCGAAGCACGTGCACCACAACTTCAGGGACTAAAATGCAAATACTCAAAAGTCTAAGGTCCACAGTGTAATTATTCCAAATTGAAAACAACAACAACTAATAATTACAGGACTAAAGCATAAATGCAAAAGCAGATGGGCCTAAGTGATATTTACCCTTTTATTTAAGATCCAACGGTCGAGGAGAGTCCTCTTCAGATCTGATGGGCGTGACACGTAGTACCCCTTTGGCGATGCATGCTCTGGATCTGATCCTCAGCTGGATCGCACGGCTACGAACCTCCCGCAGATGAATGGTTGAGTTCAAAACTGGTGCGTGGGGAAGATCGAACGACGGAAGAAGGTCTTGGAAGAACAAGTCGCCAGCGAACTTCGCCCGGCCAATACACGTGCTCGGGACCTCCTCCGATGCTGCTATAATGGGGAAGTCGAATCTCTCGGTCGTCTGCAGCTAGTGGTATGCTCCGATGGGGCCGAGAGCAGCTGGAGCGCTCCGGCGACGAGGAAGAGTTGGAGCACTTGTGCTCTGATGGTCGGGCCTCCAGATGAGGCTCCTGATCCTTCTAACCTGCATAAGAAGAAATTGGGGTCAAAGGCAAACTGCCTCGACCCGTTAGCGGACGAAGGGGGTGCGTGGGTGAGGCGGAGCATGGGTCTCCGACGAGCGGCAGCGGAGGAGATCCTAAATCCATGTTCTGTGGTGAGCCAGGGTGGATAGATGGGCGAAGAAGGTGCAGAGGGGTCTTGTGAAAGTGAAGGGATGATCGGATGATGGAATGGGTGTGATCGGAGTGTCAGGGATTGGCCGATGAAGGCCAGCGGTCTGAAACCTATGATTTAGAAATCAAGCGAAGATGAGGGCTAACGAGGATACCTGATGATCGAAGTCGTCTGGGATGGAGGTCAGCAACCTCCCAATGTCTTTGCCTCGATGGAGCGATGCTTCCAGAGGCTCGGGCTTCGCCGGTGGCGGAGCTGAAATGCAATTTTTTATTTTTTTGCATGAAAAAGTAACAAGAAATAAGATACAGTGAAATAATTGCAAATTAGCCAAGATAAGGGTGTGCGTCGCACGTGCTTGGACAAGCAGGTGCGTTTGCGTAATTTAAAGAATGTCAGGGGACTAAAATGCAATTTTTTTCTAAAAAATAATGTTTTTAATTTCCTTCCTCTCCTTGTAACGGCGGTTCTAAATGGCGGTTGCCCTCAGCAGAGGCACAATGGGTTAAGAAATGTTAAACCTGTTGGGCGTCGGCGAGCAAGGAAGCTCTTGTAATTGAGAAGGGTGGTGGCGATTGCGATTGGTGGAGGCACTTCTATCGGATTTGTCCGATGACGCGTGGTGGTCCAAGAAGACAAGGGTGACGGCGGTGGTTGATGAAAGTGCTCCAGATGGCAGAGGAGGTCGATGGATCTGGGTACAACGTGCGGCATCAAGGGTGGCATATTTGCGGGTGACCTGGAGGGCGATCGAAGGCGAACTCAAGGACGATAAGACTCTAATGGTTGGCAGTTGTTCTCCCTCAGGAGGATGAGCTGGAAGCTTGGGCGATGGTGGATGTTGCATGTAGAAGTGACTGTGGACCTCAGATGAGTGACACACGCCCTAAGTACCGATGGATCTGAGCGCGATAGCGGTTGGGGCTCTAGGGAAGGTAGTCGGTGGAACACGCGAGCTCTATGGCACTGCTCGCGATGAGCGGTGATGCTGCTCCAAGAGGTGTGGATGTCCTCGAAAGTGAAGAGCGACGGTAGATGATTGTGAAGATGGAGGATGGCAATGGAGCTTCTTCACTCGGGTTAGACTGGGTGGTGTCCAAAAAATTTTGTTTTTATTTTTTTTGTAAATAACAGCTGATATTTTTTGTATTTTTTATTCTTGTACATGCAATAAAACCAATGACTCAAGCACAATGGCTCGGTCCCAAATTTAAAAAATAGAGTATTAGTGGTCGAGAGAGTTCTGTCGATTATGATGGAAGGGAACCATGTCTCCGGCCACCGATTGTGTCCGAAGGAGATAGATCGTGTGATGTAGAATGTAAACGTGTAGGCATTGAGAGGATGATTATGAAATTGGAATCGGGGGTGGATCGAGTCGTGATGATTACTTAAGAATGAGAAACTAAGACCAAAGATTAAAAATTGACAATCGAATTAAAACTAAAATTAAGCTACGATCAACCTAGATGAAAAAAGAGAAATAAA
The DNA here is from genome assembly GCA_037367405.1 of Ottelia alismoides. NCBI lineage: Eukaryota > Viridiplantae > Streptophyta > Magnoliopsida > Alismatales > Hydrocharitaceae > Ottelia > Ottelia alismoides. The sequence goes on along the minus strand of JAZKJV010008065.1, from coordinate 587,796 downwards.
ATGGATCTCACCATAGGAGCGAATAATGTCGTGATGGCCTCGACAAATATCTCCTTGCTATCGCCGGATGGCTCGGAGGCTGGGCACATTTCTACGACAAAAAGTCTCCTGGAGATTTGCTCCTCTCACCGAAGGATCGATCAAAGAGAAATTAGGGAGGAGGAGCCAAATAAATAAAAATATGAATTTCAAAAGAATGAATTAATGGTGAGGGAGAGAATGGAAAGTGGTTAATGGGAGAATTAATTAATTAAGTAATTAGTTTTGTAATTAAAGAATAATAAAATTGTCAATAATTTAGAGAGCCGTCTTAATGGTGGTTGATTAAGGAATTGATTAAATTATATACATATGATATATTATTTACTCAAATTAATTATATAAATAAAACTATTTCCATCATTTTATTAATTTAAATAATAAATGTCGATTATTTAATTATTTAGTGAAGGTCATTTAAGGAAATTTATTATATGGTACATTATACACATATTCTGTACATGATTTATTTTGCATTTATTTTTATTATTTAGTAAATATTTTTATTTACAACTTTTTTTAGAAAATTATTTAATTTGATGTCAATTTATGTATAAATAAAATAATGTAAGTTTTATACGAATTTATACAAAATAAATCCAAAATAATGAATGAAAAGTATTTAAAAATATTTTTAAATTTTCTAATTAAAGACCCTATCTCCCTCTACTTTATTCCTGGTCGATAAGGTCAAGTCTAAACCTTCTCTCGAGGTTTGGGATAACATGTATCTATTGAATATATACTGTCTTTTGTTTTCCTTTATTTTTCCTTTATTTCTTTATTTATTTATTTTAGGTTAAAATAGTGATAAGTGTACAAATACTTACACATAGATGTAGGTTAGTAAGAATATGGATTTACTAATATATATAAATGTGTTTTATAAGGGATCTAAGCTAAAATAAATGAATAAAAATGATGAAATGTAGATTCATAATCCCCATATGTTTTACCTTTGCTAGTCCCTTAGCAAACACTTATTTGAAAGAATAAGTAAATAAAAGAAAAGAAAAGGAAAAATAAAGAAATTAGGACAATATTGAGTATTAAACTTATTTTCATAAAGTTGCAGTATGAAGCTCTAGCATACCTTTAGATTGATAGTTTGCTGGAACCTTATTGGGAAATGGATTTAAAACCTAATAGCCTTCACGTTCTACAAGACTGTTATTCAGGTTGCCTCAACAATCAGGTTAGAGCATGTGTACACACATCAATTCTTATGACTGAATCATTACTTGTACGGTGTAAGTGAATTATAGCTTCCCATCTCAAAAGTAGCAAAGAAACAACCTCTCTCGATAAGGTAACTCTAGTCCCCCAATCAAGTAACTCTTTCCTCGAGGAGTGAGGATATTCCCTTCTAAATTCAAGTACAATCAGCTCAAGAAGAGGATATGGAGAAAAGAATAGATGATAACCAGTGTAGCTACCTATCCTTCGATGCATGACCAACGTAGCCCCGTCATCCAGTTGCAGGCATATAAATTTTTTTCTCAGAAGCTCTACTTTTTTTAACTTGTATATACACTTCGGCAAGCAATTTACTTTTCAATCAGGCATTTCCACTTTTGGATATTTTGCATTTTTCTTTCTTTTTTTTCAAATATATACAAGGTACAGCACGTACATATGGAGTTTTTCCTCTTCAGCTAGTAGATAACCCCTTTTCCAAAGCATTATTGCAACCCCATAGCATCTTGTCTTTAGACCTCAATGGTACCAAACAAGGTTGAGATGCACTACCCTCCCTAGAGGAAGATAGATATTCCCACTAGTTGTTACATACTCGTATGCTACCCCAAGCCAAAATATTTTTCCTCCTCACTACCTCCTCCATGAAGAGATACATATAGAGTGCTTGTCCAAGATAAGTCAATGTCTAAAAGAATTATTCATGTGTTATTAAATATTCTACATAGACTACTCTAGACGACCTGTGAATATAGTCTTATTGACTCAAAGAATTATATCAATAGGACCTAAAAAGTCTTAACTCCGGTTCTTATAAAGTTCCTCTAAAATTAAGTGAATTAAGGTCCAACTAAGATCCATTCTTCAATTTTATTCTAGACTTAATCAAATGTCAATATTATCCAGAAAATGAACATGAAAATGCAAAAAATATAGACAAGGCAATTTTTTACAGATATTTTTTTAGTTTTTTTCAAGATAAGAAGGGCTAGTAAAATATATACAAGTATATACACAGATTATACAACAAAATATGAGAGGAAAAATATTTCTCTTTTTGTTTTTATTTGTTTCTTTTTTTGTTTGTTTTTTGTTTTATTGTTTTTTTATATTTTTGTGTTTTTTTATTATGATGAAAGGTGACCGTAGTCTATACACACACGTTGATTTTACGTATATACATATCCCAAAAATAATCATATTTTAAAAGTACGAGTTATGAGTAAATTATATATACAATATATACGAAACCCCCTATACTTAGCTCGAACTATGTCCTCATAGTGATCAAAGAACTCCAAAGTAAGACATAATTCGTGCAAAGTATAGAAAAGTGAAAAGAACACTTTACAACAACGACTCAATGAATGAATAGAAGTCAGTGATCCCCCCCCCTATACATAGGATTAATTAATCCTATGTATAGACGACTGTACAAAGGGAAAAATTGAGGAAAAGAATTGACAGACTCAATGGCTTGTCTTGCCCCCTATACTTAGGGTAGAATTGTCTAAAATATAGAATATCAACAAGTTGAGGAACAACCGAGAGATCATAGGATTAAAAATACAAAAGAGACGATATGAATGACATCACTCCCCTATACTTGGGGTAGAGTATCCCTAAGTATAAGCAACAACATGAGTGATGAACAGAATGAATATGAACAACACAAATCATTCACCCCCTATACTTAGGATAGAGTATATCCCATGTATAGCACACAGATATAGACAAGAGGTAAATGATAAACAGAAGAAGGAAGGAGCAAATCAGGACAAAACACATATGCAGAAGGTAGACATTGTTGAGGTGCCTCTTGACAAGTGCTAGATTTTACACCCCTATCTAGGCACAAAGGCTATACAACGAAGTATCAAATTTCAGGATGATATATGTAATGTGAATATTGTATTGTCATTGTTGTATCAGTGTGAGAACAACAACTTGGTCAGCAGTGAAAATGGTGACACCCAGATAAACAATCAGACGAGGATCTGCTACTGGGTAAATAGATGTGTATATAAAATCGGGCACCAGTAGCACAAAAGAAATATGGCTCATGGTCAAAGTGGAGTGAATGGTTGGAGACGAAAAAATAGAATGTGGAGAAGGAATGATATGGCATGGAATCCTCCACATCAATCATTGTCTTGAAAATGTATGGAAGGTCAAGATAAGGAGACTCAATACGAAAGCATATATCTGATGCATATAATGAAGAGAGATCAAGTATAGCATCGAATAACTCAAGGGTTGGCTCATCCTTGTGAGGGTCATCAAGGAGACAAGAAATATTAAACACATAAAGATCGGAAGTATCAGAAGAATTAGAAAACTTAGAATAATCAAAAGACTCGATCTCGTGATCTAACAGATGAGATGCACAGCGAAGGAGTGAAACCGAGTATAGAGAACACACCGCCCACAGATAACCCTCGGTGACGTGAGAAATCAGGATGACTCTAGGTAGAGAATGAATGATCATATTCAAATAACAGGTTCTCTATCAAAGTAAAAGAAAAATTGTCCAATGGATCAAGAATATCAAGCTCAAAAAAATCTTGGTCAAGATATAAAAGGATCATTGACCTACCATAGTGAAGGGATTAAACCTTGGGAAATATTGTAAAATATTTGCCCCTAATAGTGAAGGGTAGGAGGGAGGGAAATCATGAGTGATGATGTTTTTTTTAGTGATTGCTAATGATCTTGAGAAAATGAATGTATCAAACTCAACACTATGCGTAAACAAACATAATGCAAACTCCCAATTAAACAACTCAATGCAATGTGAAGACCGTAAAGGTTGGCACTAATCCTTAGTGTGTATATGAGCAAGTAAATGCAAATAGAATGAGGGGATTTCTCTTCCCAAAACAATGAATATTCCTTACATTTATTTTAGGGTCCAAATAATATTAGCAAAGAATTTTCCTTACATTTATTTTAGTGTCCAAGTGATATTAGTAGTCTTAATTTTAATTTTTTTCAAAATTTTCTTTTTTTTATATTTTTGAATAAAAACACATCTAACATATTTTTTTAATTCCTTTTTTCCTATATCCACAAAATAGAGGGAGGAAAACGAAAAATCCAATGCACAATCAAACAAAATGATGCATGTAAAATAAAGGATTTATTTTTCCCAAAAACTAGAAAAAATATCTATAAATAGAAAAATAAATCACATTTTTTGGATTTTTTACATTCTTTTATGATTTTTATAAGATTTTGAGTATTTTACATTCTTGGGTTTTAAAAATAATTAATGCGTAACATTTGCATAGAAAAATTAAAAAAATTATTCTATTTTTTTAGAATTTTTGACGTAATAGTTGAATTTTATGGTTTTTTAATGTCAAATAATGGAAAATGCAAATCTTTTTCTTTTTTAATAATATCAAATGATAATAAAATGAAATTCAAAATTTACATGTACTTAATTTGATTTTTGAAGAATTTATTGAGCACTAAAATTATTAATTTTAATTATGAGAACAAGCAAATAAAGTCTGCAGTATAGGGACTGAAATACAATTTTTTATGGTTTTTGCATGAAAAAGTAAGAAGAAATAAAATACATGGAAATAATTACAAATTACGTAAGATAAAGGTGTGCATTTCACATGCTTGGACTGGTATGGTCGTTTGCGTAATTTTGAAAATCAATGGGGGTTGAAATACGTTATTTCCCAAAAATGAGTTTTCAATAGAGGGCTCTTATTGTTCGTTCTTTCCACACCAAAAGCGAGAAGGGGGCACAACCCCTTCCTTCCTCTCTAAGTAATGGAGGGTCTGGATGGCAGCTACGGTGAGTGGGGCGCGATGGGTTGAGGGGTGATGGACTCGTTGGGGGTCGGCGAGTAAAGCAACTCTTGCAGTTGAGAAAGGTGGTGGCGATTACGGTTGGTGGAGGAGCTTCTGTTGAAGTTGGAGGACGACGTGTGGTATTATAGGCGGAGAAGGGTGATGATGGTGGTTGACAGAAGAGCTCCAGATGTCAGAGGTGGTCGACAGATCTGGGCATGATGGGCGGTGTTGAGGGCGGCAGATCTGCGGGAGTTCTGGATGGAGGCGTCCAATGGAGGGGTGGGCGATTGACGACGAACTCAACGTCGATGGGACTATAATGGTTGGTGGTTGTTCCCTTAAGCGGATGATCTAGAGGCTTGAGAGATAGTGGATGCTACGGGAGGAAGTGATGGTTGACCTCAGATGAGGAACACATTCCCTAAGTGATGGGTGATCTGAGAGCGACAACGGTTGGGGCTTTAGAGAAGGCGGTCGCCGGTGCACGTGAGATTTGGAGCTCTACTCGTGGTGGGTTGTTATGCTACTCCAGGATGTGTGGATGTCCTCGAAGGTGAAGAGCGGCGACAGTCGACGGTGAAGATGGATGGCAGGTATGGAGCTTCTTCACGCAGGCTGGACATGGTGGTGCCCTTTTTTTATTATTCTTTTTTATAAACAACAGGTGATATCATTTTTGTAATTATTTTATTCATGTACCTACAATAAAATCAATGACTCAAGCATGACGGCTTGATCCCAAATAAAAAACAGAGAATTAGTGGGAGAGGTGGTTCCGTCGTTATGATGGAAGTGAATCATGTCTCCGGCCACCTGATTAATCTCCATTTCATCACCTTTATTCTATCATTTTGGCCTTAAAACCCCTAGTAAATGCTTGTAAATACCCTTAAATTGCATAAATTAACATTAACCCTCATTGTATAAATTGTATACAAAACACTATTTTTAATGCCAAAACTATAGAATAAAGAAAATAAAAGAAAAAGAATAAAATATCAAATATATTTTATGACCTTAAACCTTGAGACCTAGGCATCTTGATGACTAGGTCGATAAGGAATAAAGTGGGGGGAGATAAGTGCCAATAATTCAATAAAATTCTTATTTATCAATTATTTATTTATTCAAATTTGCGACATATTTTATTTTCCACTTTTTATACCTCAAATAAAGAAATTTTATCCATGAAATTTATAGGTTAAAAAATATAGAAAAATTCAACATTGATTCATTCAAAAATAATGTATAGAATAAAAGTGACACTCTAAAATAGATTTCCAAAATCCTAACTTCACAGACCCATACCTATCAAATAAAAACTTAAAATATATCAAAATCATCTTTAATTGTATATAACTTCTAATAAGCTATTTAATGAAGGTAGTTTCATATTTTTTGCAGTTAAGGTGTGAAAATTAGGTTTTGGACCCCCTATTATATATTATACATGATTAAAATATTTATTTAATTATTACTGATTATTTTTATAATTTTAGATTTTTATAATTTTTTAAATATTGTTTATAATACATGTACATATTAAAACTGGTATAAAACAATAGAGAAAGCATTAAAGTAATTTATGTATATAAGGTACATAGATGAAAATATAATAACTATGCCTATATATTAAATACACCTATTTAATTAAGTACCCAAATTATATCAGAAAAGTAAAATAAAAATATATTTATGTACTTAATAATAAGTTATAATTTTATAAAATAATGAACTAAAATAATAAAGTTAAAAATACAAAATAAAAATAATTGACCCCAAACATAGGTAAATATAACTATATATTAAACCTACAAAGTAACTTGTAATTAAATACTTCTAAAAAATAAATAAAAGTCATAACAATATCATTTAGAAAATAATAAAAAAAATATTTTATAACTTAAAAATAATAAAATCAATTCCTAATCATTTTAAATTTTACAAATATTTTTAGGCTGGTATTTTCCTTGTTAGTCTGTATGGATCAACCGGGACGCGTCTTCAGTTGACTCGAGTCATTCTTTGGAGCCACTCAATCAGCTTGTACATATTCCCATCCAACCTTCCTTCTCCACTTTGAACCCCATTTGACCAAGTTCAACCCCTCCCTTCTGGAGCCTTGGATAGAGGAAGGTGAGAACTTCCTCCCCTTCCCTTTTACGGCGGAGTGGAGCTTGATTGAGGGTCGATTCCACCATCTTTGGTGGACCGCCACCATTGAGGTCAAGCTTCATGGCCTAGCCCCATTCGAGGTATCGTTACTTGCATTTCTTAGCGTAACAGTAGCCATGGGGTTTTTTGCTTCTAATATCATTGTTTAGTCACTTAATCGCCATCTTCGTAGTTCGTTGAAGATAGCCTCTGGCAAACCCCATACCCCTATTTTGAACTAGTTTCACAACATGCCAACCCCTCCAAACTCTTTCCCTTTTGCTTCTCTACGCCCCAATGCCTCCCATCCAACCTTCTCCCTATTGGAGCAAGATCCTGGCCTCCAACTCCTCCGCCTAGCTGAAGCTGCCGAACCCCATTCCCCCGCTTCCATTCCATTATAATCGGATCGAGGCAGTTTGGCCTCAACCCGGAGTTGCTTCTTGTGGAGATTGGAACCCTCATGAGCTCCAGGAGCATTTTTGGAAGTTTGCTTGAGGTTCTTAGAGCGTCATAGCTCCACCGGCCTCATAGGACTCCTCTGACCATCGTCGTGGCATTTTGAAGCATCCAGACGTTAGCCTACACCTGCATGGAGCGGTTGGGCCTCCTTGGAGCATCACAACATGATGGAGGAGGGAGGTATAATAAGAGGAAGCTCGTCGCGTCGGAGCTTCCTCCTTGTTTTTTCGCATCCTCCCTCTGTCGTCGGATCAGGAATGAGTGCCCATATAGCATCAAGTCCATTGGATTGAGATACATCTTTACCATCAGATAATGCTCGATGATCTCATCTGGGTTGTTCGTTGTCGAAGCATCATTGCCTTCTCTCTTGTCGCCACATGGATAAGTGGAGAGGTAGTCGTTAAATCACGCCTTTTATGTTAGTATTTTGCATCATACGCCCATGTTTTTTATTTAAATATTATATGTTAAACTTCCATTTGTCATTTATTTATTTCTATAATATTTGCAACAAGCCCCATGGACTTCTCATATTTGTAATTAGGTCCTCTACCAAGTCATCTTACGTGCTTGTGCGCGAGAGGTGTTGGCATTTTACAAGAGGGCCCCTGGAGTTTATTGTATTTTGATTTGGCCCATGAACTTTTTATGCAAGTTGTATCTTTTTATAAAAATTACAGGTAGCCCTTAGACTATATTTTATTTACAAAATCGACCATATTGGTATTATAGTTTCTCTTTATTTTCTAGATTTATTTAAAATATCATTTGGGCTCCAAAAAATCACAAAAAATAGGCTTATGTTTGTGGAGGCTTATTGTTTCACGCCCATAATTTATTTTAGAATTTTAGCACTTTTTATATTCATAAAAAATCAAAAAGAGCACTTTCAATTCCCATCTATTGCTTGAAATACATAAAAATATAAAAAAGTTTTAGAAAATTTCCCAAATTTTGAAAACTATTATTTTCTATTTTTAAATTTTATTTATCTTATTATCTGTCTTAAAATTTATTTATAGAATTTTTATATCATTTGTTATTTTTCATCTTCATTTCAATTTCAGACATTTAATTAGACCATGATTTTGAGTATTTTTGACTTTAAGAGTATATTAAAATAGAAAAATCCCTAAAAATCACAAAAATACTAAAAAATATTTAAAAAATAATAGGGATATTTACACCCATAACCCTGAGTAGTTTCATAATTACCCCAGGAACCCTCGATAATCACGAATTACATCCAGGACCCTGAATAATGCTTAACCTTTGCATGGTATAACCCTGTATGAAGTTCCGTCCTAATTCTCCGTTAACGGTGACGGAAGAAATCATATGTTGACCATTTTGCCCTTTCAAATATATCATATTTATAATATGATGTTATTTGTAGTTAAAGCAAAAGATACCCCCTCCCCCTCCCTCCCCCGGCAAGTCTAAGGCCTCCAGCAAGCAGCTCCCTCCGGCCCGTGCATCCGCCTCCGGCATACTACCTCCCCCAGCAAGCTACCCCTGCTCTAGAGACCCGCCACCACCCTCCTACCCCCTTCGAGCCCCACAGAAGTCCCTCCGTCCAACCCTGTTGATGTCGCGCGCCCAACCACGTCGAGCACCCCTCACTCCCCCCTGCGTGCGCCCCTCCCCCCCCACCCGATCCATACGCCTGACCTGATCTCCAGCTCACTCCAAACCGACGCAGAGCCCACCCCCCCCCCCCTCCTGCGCCCATGACACCCCCATCTCGACGTAGAGACCCCCCCCCTCCTGTTCCCCACCCTGTCGAAACTCCCCCGCCCACCCCTGTTGTCACACACGCGCCCAACTACATCGAGCACTCATGGTTCCCCCTCCCCCCACCCTACCTGACCTCCAGCTCACTCCATCTTGACGCAGAGCCTACCACTCCCCCTCCCCACGCCGAAGCCCATGCCAACCCCTGCTTCCACCCTCGCATCCAACCACGTCGAGCACCCATCTCTCTCCCCTCCCCCCGCCCGACCTGACCTCCAACTCACTCCAGCCCGACGTAGAGCCTCACCCCCCCCCCTTCTTGTGGCCATGCTTGAATGACCCTCCGCATGTGCCCCTGCTCGAAGCCCTGCACCTGGTCGAGAGCCCCCGCGGCAATGCCTGAAACGCCAACCCCCTCTGCTCGAAGCCCCCCCCCCCCCCCGCCTGCACCTGGTCCCCGCAGGATTGCTTGAAGCCCCCCCCCCAACCCCCACTCCCAACCCCCCACACCAATTCGAAGCCCCTGCCAGAACCTCCGCATGCACCTGGTCTAGAGCTCTTTCCCTTTTTTATTAATCTCGACCCTTAGATCAATGATTGGTTAGATTGAATCAACTATCTGGTTCAGTTAACGGATTAAACTAATGGAAGGTTATAGGTGTAAAAGTGAGTGATTATTCAGATTCGTATATGTAATTCATAATTATCGAGGGTTCCTGGGGTAATTATGAAACTACTCAGGGTTATGGGTGTAAATATCCCAAAATAATATAAAAATATAAAAATACAATAATATAAAAAAATTTAAAACAAAAACAATATAAAATATAAAAAGAAAAAAAGAAAAAAAAAACAAATACAACAATATAAAACAAAAATAAAATATAAAATCAAAAACAAAAAATGTAGACAAAGAGTTCACAATCATCTGTTGTGCTTCATAGCCCAATCTATCCTTTTCTTCTCCATGTGTTCAACACTGCACTACTTGTATTATACACACATTTTCTAGAGTTAAATAAAATAAAATTTAACTCCATACTTTTATTTCACTTCTCTACTTATTGATTGTAGGTTAATTATTGAATTTAGCAGTTTTATTGATTAGTAAATAGTTTGACCGCGGTCTCACCTTATGAGACTGTACGACCCTTATAAAATACATTATTTCAAATGGTATCGTTGTAGGGGAGCAACAACGTATAAATTGATTTTTGCTTGATTGTGACTTACCTGTCTATATTTTGCTTCATTTATTTTATATTTTATTTGATATTAATTATTGAATTGTCTAACCACTCTCCTTGTTTCGATTTGTACGAGGAATGCAGATCGAAGAAGGAGCTCTTCTAGGAACGCATGTGCACCCACGTGAAGCGAATTCGACCAAGCATCAAAGGAGGACTTTGAGAGATTTTGAAGATAGATTTTTTGTGTATTTGATTTAGATATTTATTTGAGTAATTTCAAGTGAGAGAGAGTATATTTTATTATAACAAGTTAAATAAGACACTCTCAGGATACTTCACACTTCACGAGGTCCAGTTCCCGAGCGATTGTTCCTTGAGTGTCTCATTAGTTTTCTCGTGTTTCCGTCGCATTTTCCCTTTTATTTCCTGATTTTGTTTTATTTTGTGTGATTAAGCCCTAGTTGTAGGATTTTCTAGATGAAAGCATTAGGTCCAAACAATTAATTATCATTTCATCTGCCTATAGTCTATGTTTTGATCTAGTAAAATCTTAATTTCTTCTCATTTAGAATAGGAATCGAGCATCATGAGGGACTCTACACAGCGCTTGCAGGACCCATTGTGGTGGGCACCGAAGAGCTCCCCAAGACTGGACTTTTGGATTCTTTTTCAAAGTGATTAGCATTGGTTCTTCACGCTAATAGTAGTTTTTTTCATATATGGGAATTTCATCAATTTCATTGCATATAGATAGGTCTCAAATTTTCTTAGCGTCCTTGCATGTAGAGACCTGGAGCGAAGTGGGCATTTATGTTTTAGCATCCGTCATCAATTTGTCGCTTGCATTGCTTTCCTGACTCTCTCCCTCGAATTTTGATCACCTAGGTGCTAAGTAAAATTGACTCCTCGATAGGCATGTGCATTTTTATCAAAAAATCAAAAAAGTGATAATCAAAAAATTGGGACTGCTAAAATTACTCGACCCAAAAAAAAATCAAAAAGAAAATTATTTGTCTTGGGGAGGATAATCCCCTCATTGTCTCTATTTTACTTGCTCACGTACACACTGAGGTTAGTGCCCAAATCCCATCAAGCCAACCTAAGTGTTTGTACAATTTTGTGATTTTCACCTAACTATAAAACAGACATGATAAAGAGATCGAACTTTTGCAGTTTTCACCGAGTTGAGTAGGTGAATTGAGGGAATTGCTTTGTGAGTGTTTGTTTGTGTTTGTTTGTGTATACTAGATCTTTCTCCATACTTAAGCCTTTTCTCTTACATCTCTTGATTTGACCTTCATGCTCTCCCGATCATTTTTCGTTTGTTTTGAGATGGCCGACTGGAGTGATTTTCATCCGGACCTTGTGGATCCTTCATGCCCTTTACCCGATCCACCTCCTTTTTTCACGAGGACTTTGCTCCTGACTTTTGTACATATCCACCTCATCCACAGTTTCAGGAATCAGATTTTTATCCAACACCACCTTCACATTTCCCACCTTCACATCCACCCGAGACTGACCTGTTGAAGTCACCTCTCATGATATCCACACTTGAGACCTGACCCAGATCATGGAGCATATGAAATCGAGTATTGACGACCTCACCTACCTAAATAAGCACCACATTGATGCTTCATGATCTGATGATATGGATTCACTTGAGGATTCCCATAAGAGCTTAAAATCACCCAAAATATAAAAAATGAGAAAATTTTGAAAATACAAAAAGATTTCGGGAGGCATATGGTTGATTTAAACTGTAAGGAGAGGGTCCACTTGCCAGATTCTTTGAACACACAATCACTCATACTTTATCCCATCCTTGACCTCAAGGATGACACTGTACAGACTGCTCTTAGTCATCCTTATGTATGTACTTATTCCAATCTCCGCCTTTGTATAGAGAAGGTTAAAAAATTCAAAAAAATGTTGACTGAATCCGAAGTGGTAGCCACCATTAATGAGATCATTAAAGCCCCACTTCGTCAGAGCATGACCCATTTATTTGCTCCTCAACCTAAGAAGAGAAAGAGGAGGAGCATATCTAAGCATCATATCTTGATCATGGCCACGACCCACGCCATCACACACCGCTCTTCTTCTAAGAAAAGGAACATTGTCACACCTCTTGTGAGTTGCACCATCTTGGACCATTTATGTGATAACACTCTCCTTGACTGTGACGACTTGATCAATGTAATACCCTTCTCATTGGTACAATCTATTCATCTTGAGCCTCTCAAGAATACCAGGATGATTGTGCAATTTTTTGATGGATCAATAAAGAGGTTGAAGGGTATTCTTGAGAACATCGTTATTTGGATTCAGGGCATGCACTTCACTATAGGCTTTCTTGTATTGCCTATGGAGACCTCCATCCCTTTGGATTATTCTCCAATCATCCCAGGACGGCCTTTTCTCGCCTCTACAAGAGCCGTTATATACTATGTATTAGGAGAGATTCGCTTCCGTTCTGATGTTGGGAGTGATGTGTTAATCACCGTACCTACCACCGACCAGAGACCTGCACCTTAGGAGGGTGTTCACGTGTTAGACGACCTCGAAGCCTATGACCTATCTGTTGAGATTAGAGAGGTTTGCTTTATGATCGACGATGAGACCTAAGAATTCCTCTGTAAGGAGGAAGAGTCGGAAAGCATAGACCTTGGATATTTCTCTTCCTGTGGTTGGTAATTCATTGATGATATCTGTGTGGTTTGCACGATTGACACATTTTAGTAGAGGGCAGACTTAGATAAGACTAATAAGGTCAAATTTAATTTCATTGCATTTATAAATGAATTCGGACCTTTTGATGAGAATGCTTATCCAGTTGAGACTTTAGAGGATGAACATTACTTGAATACTTACACCGATGAGTTCTTTCCTTTCGGTTTTTACCTAGGAGAGACCTCACAGAATGACCTTGACCTTACTTCTTCCGATGATGAGTTTGTCCCATTTCACTTCAATATATGTGAGACACCCAAGGCTGGATCAAGCCATACTACCTTCACTGACCAATTCGTGCCTTTTCGCTTTGAGACCATTAAGGATCTTCACCATCTCGATCATGATTAGCTTCCATCTACGGTAGACACCGATATCGACCTACACCTTATCAGATCCATTCCTCAACGATCATGGAAAAAGGTTCACTTTCTATCTTCTTGATCCTTTGTACATCCACCTTCGTTGTATATTCTCTTTCGTTTACCTCTGTCCATCTCCGATTTAGCTCATCCACCACATTCTCGTGTGCGCCTTTCTCAGGACGTACTCTGTCCTAAGCATAGGTGGTAAACGAGTCGAGAGTTATTTCTTCGTTGCATTTCATCACTCTTGTTGTTTCCTATACTTCGGGATATTTCACCCTAAGTATGGGGGGGGTAATGTGTACATTCACTTCAATATCTTCTTCTATCTTCATCTCTTTTCTTCTTTTCTTCTTTTCTTAGTTTTTTTCTTTTCCTTCTCATTCTTGTTTTTCTACCAAAAAGGTACTGCCCCATTTTGTCTGTCTTCTATACTAAGGGCGTACTTTGTCTTAAGTATAGGGGGCATGCACCCCGAGTTCTTGCATTCTTTGATCCTCTCTATTGTCTCCTCTTCATGTCTAAATTTAGGGATATCTTACCATAAGTATAGGGGGATACAGTCTGAGTATGATCTATTCATTCCCACCCTTGACCCTATCTGCCTTGCGTATAGTGTGCTATACTTAGGATTATTTGATCCTAAGTATGGGTGGACAATTGACTTCTCGCTCGTTCGTTCATTCCTTGTTTATTTATTCTTTAGACATTTCTATATTCAGTAAGAGTCATGTCTTCTCTTTTTTTCTCTCTGATCATATATACACCGTATATACTGTAGACATAAATCGTACTTTCGTATTTTTAATAACAATTATGGATAAAAATTCTATATAATCTACCTATAACATTAATTAAAATCACTTAATAAAAAGATGTTGATTATTCCTCAAATTGTTTATGTATTCACCGATTAATAAATCATGTAAAAATATTTTTTACAAAATGTTTGAAAAATGGATTGAAAACATTTTGAAAAACATTTTGAAAACTATTTGGAAAATGTTTTGCTAAATATTTTTAATGTTTGTAAAAGTATTTTGTTTGCAAAAATTTCTTTTCTTTATGTGAAATAAAAAAGTTTAAAAAATGATTTGCAAAGGGTTTGGAAATGGTTGCAAATTTTTTTTGAAAAAATCTATATATACTTTTTGAAAACCTTTGCAAATGTATGTAAATGTTTGTAAAAACTCTTTGTAAAAAAATGGACTATTTCATAAATTATTTTTAAAATTATGTTCAAATAAGTTTGAAGAATATATACATCACACTAAAATTCTTTATATACATTTATAAAAATGGTCACTTATCCCTTGTAAATTCTTAAAACCTAATTCTTGTAAATTCAAGATGCATCCCCATGTAAATATGTATACATTATTTTTATCCAAAATCTTTTATTTTGAAAATTACAAAGACATTTGCAAAACCTAAAATCCAAAAACAATTGTAAAATCTATTTAAAAATACCAAAAAATCCATGTGTGTCATCTATTTCAAAAATCCATAAAAAGTTCAAAATTTTGAAAATTGCTTCACAAAAATATTTTCAGCATTGTACATAGTGTTTGCATAGCATTCACATTTTTTCTGGTTGAGTTTGATAATTGAACAAGTATAAGTAAAATATGAAGATTGGAGCTTGGTTGGACCTTAAAATCTACCTAATTACAAGAACCTTACAGTAGCTAGAATTGAGGTACTTCAGGTCTAGTTAACATACTTCTTTGAGAAATGTGAGACTTGGTTCAATGGATTATTGACTACCTAAGTTGATTATTTTGGAGCACGTGCATGGCTCTTGTCGATAGTGACCTAACTTGGATGCCTACACATTTCACTTGGCTCAACTCAGTTGGAGTGGTGAGGGGATTGTAAACCAACCAGGGTGTGACTCCAGTTGATTCGGATCAACTGTATGACCCACACCTAGCCCTCTTCAGAAATAGCTTCTGGCCCATCTTCTCATTTTTTTTCCCAATCAATGTATTTGTCATTAGGGTTGGTCCCTTAATCAAAGTTGCTCCCCGTTCATCGAACATACACGCCAAAATCTTTCCTTGTGTTGTGGATCTTTGTGTCACTATCATGTCTTCGATCTTTGGAGCCATTCAATCAGCATGTACATATTCCCATCCGACCTTCCTTCTCCACTTTAAACTCCATTTGACCAAGTTTAGTCCCTCCCTTCTGGAGCCCTGGATAGAGAAAGGTGACAGCTTCCTCGCCAGCCCTTTTGCGGTGGAGTTGAGACAGGTTGAGGTCTGATTCCACCATCTCTGGTGGCCCACCGCCATTGCAATGAAGCTTCACCGCCTACCACCATTTGAGGTACCTTTCCTTGCATTTATTAGCTTAGCAGTAGCCATGGGTTTTATTTTTTCTTCTAATCTCGATGTTTAGTCACCTAATCGCCATATTCATAGTTCGATGGAGCTAGCCTCTGACGGACCCCATTCCCCTATTTTCAACCAGTTTCACGATGTGCCACCACCTCCAGACTCTTTCCCTTTCTCTTCTCTATGCCCCTACACCTCCCATCCAACATGCTCCCTCCTGGAGAAGGATCCCGACCTCCAATTCCTCCGCCTCGTTGGAGTTGTTGCCACCTCGCCTTCCTTACTTTCATTCCCTTCTAATAGGGTCAAGGCAGTCTGTCCTCAGCCTAGAGTTGCTTCTTGAGTAGGTGATGAATTCCTTATTCTCAAACTTTATTCTTTTATTTTAGTTATTTATCTTGCAAATCATCATGTAAATAGGTGTAAATACAATAAGTTAGCATTCAACGTGCATGTGTTAACTTTGTATAATTAGAAAGTATTTACGCAAAAATAAAAGAATAAAGCAAAGAAAATTAAAGGAGATATTTAGAATAAATACAGAGTGACCCGTGTTGGAAATGCGAGCCCACGGCGAGCCATTATGCAATAAATGTTATTGCACATATCATTCCCTGATCTGAAATGAAGAATGAATAATTTGTATAATAGGTCCCTTAGTACAATTAGGGTTATGTACCATGGCCATCTTAATAATCATACAGCTGTTGATTCAACTATTGAATCATAGAGGCTGGTGCTTGGATGAATATCTAAAGAGTTAGATTGAGGACTCATCAAGCACCGTCAAATGATTGTTAAGAGATGATCTCCAGCCTGAGTAGGAGATGGCAATCCTTATCTCTGAAGGCTGATATCTGACCGACCTCTTGATGCAGGTCCTCTGCATAGGAATAGAGATTCGGAGGTGTCAGATTAGTTAGGTCAAAGAGTTGACTTAACGAGATCGAGATAACCAAAGTCCTATATCATATGCTGTCATGATATAGGCACGCATCCTCTGACCGGAGACAGATGTGTTGCTATATGTCCAAGTATGTACATTTGGCAGACCAATAGGTTGATGACCTAATCAAGGTCTATACACCGGCGCGCTGGTGTGCATATAAGGGCATATGAGTAATACGATCTCTCAAAGGGATCATACAGGTTCAGTTACTGAACCGGAAGACATGAGCTCACTCATGAGATATTGGGAAGAATCAAATTCCATGCGCATGGTCGTCTCGCTTTGGAAGCTTGACTGAATTTGTAGGTTTGATATATACTTTTAGTATATGATCAAGACCTAGGTATGATATACGCTTTTGGAAAGTGTATGATCGATACCAACTCCCAATGATCGAATGATAAACTTACTGATAAAACCATGAAGTAGACAGTATAAAGTTGATCCGATACTTCGGGTTTAGTCTAAGTATTCCAGTATGCAGGATGTACAGGTATTGGGAATACCTGAGGGTGATTTGATCATAAACGGTTGTATAACCATGACGCTTCCATTCCTAGGGAGTGATGAAACGGGTCTGGATTTTAGTGACTCCTCTCGGTAGAGAAGTAATCTTATCTTAGTCCAAGTGTTGGACATTGATCTGAATGTGATTCAGATACAATGAGAAGATTAGATTTACGGTCTTGATTTAATCAAGCATCTATGGGAGGCCCGCGATCTGGATTTGAGATATGATCTCAATATCCATGTCACTATACGTGGAACAATACAATCGCCCTGTCCTTATCTCCAAGTATCTGCGGAGAGATTGCATTATTCTTGAAGGGTTCAAGAATAATTCCATACGATCTAAGCAATGAAGAAATAATGATTAAATGTGATTTAATCATCTTGAATGTGTGAAGAAATTATCCAATTTAATTAAATGTGATTTAATTAATGTGGATAAGAATAATGTGGATAGAAATATCCAATTATTCATAATATATTATAAATGTGATTTATAATGTATTAGAGAGAGCTAATTATAATTTATATGTGTTGATTAATTATTATGTGTATTGGATACACATTGTGTAATTAATTAACAATATGAATTATGTGTTGTTTTGGGTTGTGAATATGATTCACAATTTTTTCCATGGCAAGAATGCAATATTCTCAAAGATAATTGTGAATTATTTTTTGGAGAATAAAACCCAATAAATTTGTTGCAAATAAATAAGAGAGAATATCAAGGAGATATGCAATCTCATGGGAATCCATGAGATTGCCTCCATGGACTCCCATAGTGGGCGGCACACCACTCCTATATGGAATGGGTGGCCGTCCAACATGGAAGGTGCATGGAGATGAAATCTCCATGCACATTCTCTCCTTATTTGTTGGGTTTATTTAGGACTAAATTATATTTGATTTTTTCAAATATATTTTAACCTAAATTTGTTGCTTTTGACAACAACAATCTTGGCCATTGGATTGACACAAATCAATCTCACCCATTGATTTTATGTGTCCCATGGATTGAGATCCATGGATCCCAAAACCCTATAAATAGAGAGGCATACTATGCTCTCTGAGGACTAGCAATATTGGAGCTCTCTCTCTCTCTCTTTCTTCTCTACACACGTCAGCCCTCTCTCCCTCTAATTGGTGGCCGACCACCAAACCCTAGAGGAGAGAACCGTCGTCGCCTTCGCCACCGTGCCGCCGCTTCGACGTTCTTCGGTTCTCCGTCTTCTTGGAGAGTTCCTCTCATGAAGGAGACGTTTGATCTCGTGCGACGAGATCTGGAGCAACCATGCTTGGATCATCTTCTTGGATTGCGAGGACAACGCGGTTCATCCCCGCGCTCGCAAGCGGTCTCGCCGACGATCGGACTTGAGACAGGAGGTCTCTTCTCTTAGAGACTCGATCAACCACGCTTCAAGAGGTATTGCATTATACTTGTTGTGGTTATAGATGAAACGATCTGAGAATGGTTCTCGGATCATGTGGTTTCATCGAATAAATTTTTTAAATTCCGCTGCACCGAACAACTAGTACGACTAGTCGTTCTTCGTCGTATTCGATACGACGATCACGCTTCCGTGATGCGCTTGAGGATTTATCCATATCCTTCAACCCGAACCCCAATAGAAGGTCAAGCCTTGACCTGATCGCCAAATAAAATAAGTAGAGAGAGATAGGGCTTACTCTATGTTGTACATATTACCAATATATGTCGATAATTATTTTTCATAAAATTAAAATAAATTATTCTTTTTACCTACTTGTATATAGTCCTAAAAATAAAAATCATAAAAATAAAAAAATAAAATCCTCTCTCACTTGTACAAAATGCATGTATATATTTCTCACTCCCTATTTATTATATACTTCTAAATAAATCTTAAAAATAAAATAAAAATTATTTTTTACTCCTAAAATTATATCGAAAATAAATAAAATACAAAATTTGTGTATTTGTGTAAAATTAAGAAAATAAAAATTATTGTACATAATACATAGGTATATTATACCTGTATATAATATTATAAACTATATATAGACTAATTTATTTTTCATAAATATAATTAAAAATCACAAAAAAAATTACTTGAAAAATAATAATCATTTTTCGTTTTATTCATTTTTCATTTAAATTCATTTATTATTTTAAATCTAATTATCTTTATTTTTATTTTTTGTTTTGTCATGTAGTCTATTTTGTATGCATCCTAGGTGGCTTTTGATTGGGCCACCTCAGATTGTTGACCTTGGTCAACTGGTCCCCTCGGGTCTCCTGCGTCGCCAACTTCATTTTCACCGGGTTTTCTCTTAATTATCCAGGACCAACACGAGCTCCATTTCACCGAATCTTTCACCCCAATTAGAGGTGGTGGATCTCTAACCCTCGCCCGTTTATCCCTTGCTCGATCAGCAGCTCAGTTCGCAGGAACCATCCCCATCTTCTCAGACCCCCACACCTATATAACTTACATGACCCCCCTCCTTTTCTGCCACCTTTTTCTGCTCCACCTCTTCGGTTGCACCTGCGTCTACCTCTCCCGAGTGACAACGAGAGATGGAGAAGGTGAGGGCATCCTTTGGCGGCGTGCTAACCCTAGGTTCGACGAGTTTCGCCTCCATTGTGGTGCAAGGAGCTCCAGCCTGTAGAACCACCGTCCATTGAGGCCATTACCTCTGTGGATTTCATCCATGACTCCTAGGCGATCTTCCTCCATCTCTAGGTACCTTCGATACCATCCATTTTCGTTTGAATCATTCACTTCCTATGTTGAACAGAGCACCTCCAACCACCGTACCCATTCCATCGTTTCGTTGCACTCTGACTTTCCTACGCCCCGCTTTGACTTCCTTTCACTACTATGATAGCTCCGCAACCTCTCAAGTCACTCTAGCCCTCAGTTTGGAGCCCCGATACAGGTCGAATCCCTCACTCGTCGGAGACAAGCTCGTTCACTGACCTCAAATTTGTTTGCGATGCCTCTGACGCACTAACCCATGCCAGAACCATCTTCCAAGAAAGATATTTCTTCTTGTAAGGCAGAGGCACATCCTGACTTCATCTGGAGGTCGTAAACACCACAGGGAAGGCCCCAAGTACCCCAGCCACCCCAAGGCCTCTTGCTTGGTCCTGGGCCCATCCAAGCCTTCCTACAGCTGCGGAAAGTCATCATCGGTCGATTAGACTCCTCCACAGCTTGAGAGAAAGTCGGAGCCGTGCACAAGCGATGGAAGAAACTTGTCGGTGCTGAGTTCTTCCCTGTTCTTCCATGTGACCCCTAAGTCATCCGATCGGAGCTTGCCCTAGGTTTAATCTTAGTCATCGATCATCGAGGATATCTTGATTGTCTGATACATCTGAGGATCTTATCAGCACCATCCATCGTCGAAGTTGTACCAGCAGATCTCAATCGTTCATCTATTAGTGGGCCTCCTACCGTTAGATAACATATAATAAAGAGGTAAACTTTACATAACCCCTTTTTGTTTTTGCTTTTCTTATTTAATCCTGTAATTATTTATAGTAGTTGAAAATAGTTTGGGTATTTTGCAGTCAGATCCTTGCACTTTTCTATATTTGCATTTTAGTGATGTGTATCGGAACTCACGTGTAGTTCAGCGTGCTTAGTGGTTTGTTTGCATTATATTCCTTGTACTTCATGGATGGTACATTTTGAATGGGAACTTTTTAGTATTTACATCTATGCCCCTCTGAGCATGTGTTATGTGTATTGCGCATGTTGGTGTGGCTAATTTTCATATTAGTCCCTTAGCTTTTAACCGTGTTATTATTTGGCCTGCAACTTTTAAATAATTGCAAATATGTCCCAACTTACTATGTACTTTCTTTTTAATTAAATAATTATGAAATCAACTCTAAAAATTCCATAAAAATTATAGGAAGCTCCTGCTAATACGTAATATTTATGGTAATTTTTGTGAATTAATTTAGTTTTTTTGATATTTTATAAAAATAAAAAACCCCTAAAAATTGTTATGCATATTTTATAAAACACATAAAAATTCCAAAAAAGTTCGTGTGAGTTTGTTTTTTGTGTGTTTGAATTCCGATACCATTTTTGTTGCATTATCCCTTATAGAAAACTTTAAAAAGCTAAAAACTTTAAAAAAACTTATAAAAATAATTGAAAATTCTAAAAAATTCAAAAAAAAAGGAATTCGGTTTCTGTAGTTAGATATTTTTATTCATTTTTTCATAAAAATCACAACTAGGATATTAGGGCATTTTCAGTATTTTAACGTTGCCTTTAAGTCCCGGTTGTACACTGTTATTTATCTTCGCCCTTGTTTGATTTTTATAAAGTCATATAAAAATTGGAAAAATCCCATAAAATTACCAAAAAATTTTGAATATTTGAAAAGCTTAAAAATATTTTTTGTTTCCGATTTTGAGCATTTTTAGTCTTAATAAAAATTGTTGAGATTTGCTTGTACCTTGTATTCTTATTTTATTTTGTTTATTTCCTCATTTTTGAAAATATAAATGCAAAATTAAAAACCACAAAAATATGCCTTCTATTTTCTGATCATGACTACTTCATACATTTTCGTGCTCCTTGTGTTTATCCCTAGTCGCTATGCCAGGTTAAATAAATAGCGGAGATCGTTAACATTACTTTGTGCTTTTATTGTGTTATTTGTGTGGTTCTCTTATTTTCTTGTTGAGTTCAGTTAGCTGATTGGGGTCACAACGACCCGTGTTTATTCTTGATACCTAACCCTAATCGGTCGTCATTGCCGGAGAGCACAATTTAGTAGTCTTTTCAGTCTTTTTGCATACTTTGATATCTATCTGTTATAACTATTTCTGACTCGCTTATTTTTTACTTTTGTGCGAGGAACTGCCCGAGTATGCTTTGGAAATGACCCGTACAATAGGAGGAGAATGAGCCGGAGCAGAATTAGTTATAGCTGATAGATTAGCATAGATTACTTTATTTTCTAGCACATTATTATTGTTGTAATAAACAGGGACACTCAGACACTTTCTTGGACTTGGCTTATCGGGGTCTGTTTCGCCGAGCACTGGTGTGCTCGAGGGACCTCACTACGGTTTTCACCGATTTTGATTTCTTCGTATTTTTATTCCTTTGAATCGATGAATTTGGCCCTTAGATTTTGGAATTTCTTTGATTGCAACGTAATTTCTTAAGGCCTGATCCCTAATATCTTGCTTGCACCTATAGATTCAAAATTAGACCTTATTAATAATTCATAATAAAAAGTTAGATTAAATAGACTCGAGCCCATGTGCCACGAGGAACCGCATACAGCGCTAGCAGGATCCGTTGTGGCGGGCACCGAGTGGTTCCCAAGATCGGACTCCGAACTTGATCTATTTAGCTAACTCGGATTCTTCGTGATTATTAGAAGTTTCTCATCTAAGGTCGTTTTCTTCTTGCATCATTTAAATTAGTTTACATTCCTGTTTTTAAATTTATGTGTGGATCACCCTACATGTAGAGTGGTGGCAACATGTACACATCTCTTACTTTGCATGCATCATAGTGTTTTATCGCGCATAGGCTTTTTCGACTTCTCCCCATATTTTTGGACTTAATATAAGCAGGAGATCAAAAAAATCATTAGGTGTTTGCTTGTTATTGAAAAATACTATAAAAAGGGAAAACTATAAAAATGGGACTGCTAAACAAACTTGATCCTAAAAGACACCTCACATAAAAATTGTCTTGGGAGAGTCAACCCCTCATTGTTTGGTTTACTTGCATGAGAGAGTGACCCGCACACTAGGCTAGAGCCACACATGAACTCTCGCTAGACTATTGGTCTTGAGATTAGTCGTTCTCCAGTGAGGATCGCACCAGTCTCCGGTAAAGTGGGCCGCGATATCCTTAACAGAGCAAGTTGGTCAGGTAGCCAGTAAATGGTCTGTATCTTGTACTAGCTGGGAAAGATCTAGCTTTAGGATTGGACCAGTCTCTTGAGAGCATCTAGCACCTAACAGCTCGCTTAATTTTCCTGCTAGACTGGATTATCACCTAAATAAAATTGATAAGATAAATGATTGTACCCTTACGATCATCAACTCAGTGTTACGTAGGTGAATTAGGGGTTTGATTGCTAATCTTGTTTGTTTCAAGTTCCCATCCGCACATCATCCAGATCACGATGATGGTCAGAGGTCCCTTAGGCTGCCCTTGGTAGCACTACTTCCGAGTACTCTAGCTCACTCATCTCGGCAGATTTTGGAGAGCTTGGACCAACTCTCTAAACCTGAGTTCGATTTCATAATGTTCCTCCTCGATCACCCTTCTTCTAGTCCTAAGGTACCCGAGCAGAGATCAGCACAGATATTTGATCATTTGAAAGTACCTGAGTTCAGATCTTTTGCCTTTGCAGACACCCAAGAGATGGCCAGCAACGACGAACACACCGATGGATAGCCCCAGAGTACCACGTATGTTCTAGACTAGGGTGCCATAAAAAACACCTTGTTAGCCTTCTTATAGATGATGCAATGTCAGATCAAAGACCAGGAAGCATTCATGGTTGAGGTATGTCAAGAGTTAGAGAAGATGCAAGCTAACAAAGAGGAGCAGCAGTGAGAAGCTGGTGGAGACATCCTCGTAGGTGGGGGAGGATTAGGAGACCAACCAGAAGAGGCGGAAGAGAAGTCGGAGCCAACCAGGTAGCCACGACCGATGAGACACTTGCACAACCCTGGTGCAACTCTCACACATCGCTATATCCAGTTGCCAGAAATTCTGGGTGATTTCAAACTTCCTCCTCCGACCATCCAGCTCTTACCCAAGTTCCATGGGCTTGCCATCGAGGAGCCGCACCTGCATCTACAAGAGTTCGAGATGATCTGTAGCATTGTCCACAACTGATTCATGGACGAGGACACCATCAAGATGATGGTATTCCCTTTCTCCTTGGTAGGCAGAGCATCCTATTGGCTGCAGTATTTTGGGAAGATATATTACTGTGTGGGAGCAGCTCCGGACTGAGTACTTGAACAAGTACTATCCACCCGGCCGGATGAACGCAGCGCGAGCTCTAATCAACAACTTCTCCATGATCCCCAATAAGCAATTCCATGAGGTGTGGGATCGATTTCGAGAGCTCATCGATCGATGTCCACATCACGACATATCTAAGCCCAACCTAATACAGAGCTTCTTTTGTGGAATGACACCAGAGCTACAAGGGCTAGTGAACACTTATTGTGGGGGCTCCTATTTTGCCAAGGACGAAGATCAGATCTGGATCATTTATGAAGAGATGGCCGAGAATTACACAGTGATGTCCCATACCCAGCTCTACACTCAGGGGAAGCCTTCACCCCATGTTGTGTCCTATCAGAGGATAGCATGAGTCAATGCAGGTCCATCTAGGTCTTTAGTAGCCATAACACAGGCAGAGTCATCAGCCGTTGACATGGGCATTGTCAGTAAGAAGCTGGCGCATCAAGATCAATGAGAAGAAGCAGTTCCAGGGCAAGACTCAGATCGGTCGGTTAGCACAGACTCTGAGTGACCAGAAGACCCAGATCATGTGTCTCTAGGAGGCACAGACAGCTTCTCAGCCCCATCTCAGGTCATAGGCTTATCCTAGCAGCAACAACTCGTCCCTGCACTCCGCCCCATTTTGTGTGGTTCATCATATCCAGACGGAGCCATTCCAGGAGCTGCAGTACCAGTACTCTCAGCCACCTCCATATTTGGACACTCAGATAGTGGTGTATCAGCAGGATCATCAACTGACAGTTCTCCCTCCACCACCTTATGAGCAGGAGCCATTTATGGAAGTCAATGGAATTTGTATGACCGACAGTAGCCTGGGATCCGTCGAGACCATCCCAGATTCAGGTGGTCGAGCAGGAGCCATTTATGGAAGTCAATGGAATTTGTATGACCAACAGTAGCCTGGGATCCGTCGAGACCATCCCAGATTCGGATGGTCGACCGGAGGTACGCCATCCAAGCAGCAGCCTCCAACTCAGGGTGGGCAGTTTGGCCGGCATTAGCATCAGTCCCAGTTCTCCCACCAACCACAGGAGAAGCACTTTCAATCGGGTCATCGTCCCTACCAGTAGGGACAGTAGTGGAGGCAGCACCAGCAGCAGCCTCAGCAGTAATCTCAGCCTCCCACTCACCAGTTCCAGCAGCAGCCTCACTTTCAGAGAGGAAACCCATCCGATTCTCATGTGCCAGCCTATGACAACCCAACCCTTGATGAGCTAGCTTGCCTACTCGTAGACCACCATGGCATTGATCCAGTCTATAGTACTAATGTCATCGCTTCTCCAGATGCAGGGGGTGGTACTGACGCCACTAGATTCCATTATGCTGATCCAGAGTGTGGTGTTGATGCTGCGAAGACAGATGTCGTGGGTTGTACTGAGGCTACCCATTCTATTCCAATTGTGTCACCTCCAGTTCTTGTATCTCGGGACATTATGAAAAGTACCAAAAAATTTAATAAAGGAAGGGTTTCTTCACCTTCGAGTCTATATGTTATGATTGATGATACTTGTATGGATTTGAGGCCTTCTTGGCAGCAGGAACCTCATCCTATCCCACTATCTGAGGAGGGCCTAGTCATCCCCTTTCCTTAAGCACAACGCTTGGCAAAGGAGAATAAAAAAGAAAATCAAAAAAAAAAGATTAGAAGTTAGAGTTCAGCCAAAAGATAATTGATAGGTTCCATATCTAGCTTGCTCTACAAGATGCACTTGAGCACATCCCTTCCTTCTAAAGGAACTTGAGAGAGAAGACCACTATTCACAGGAAGAAGAGGAATCATCGGGTAGAAATCTATGTGCTGACCCGTGCCACCTGCTTCGCTATTCATAACCTTTTGCCAACCAAGAGGCCAGATGCAGGAGCTCCCTGTGTCAGATGTCACATTCATGAGCAGAGATTTGATCGTACTCTATTAGACAGCGGCTCTTCTATCAACCTCCTTTCGGCATCCTTACTTGACCTATTCGAGTTTGACCCTCTTCGACATAGTAGGACAGTCCTTCAATTTGCTAATAGATATGTCAAGAGGCTAAAGGGATTGTTGAAAGGCATAATCTCACAATTCAGGACATCAAATTCCCCCTGAACTTCATTGTGTTGGACATGGAGATCCCTAAATCTGTGATCGATACCCCATCATTCTTGGACATCCTTTCTTGGCCACAGCCTAGGCAGTGTTCGACCATGATAGCAGGAAGGTATACTTTCGCATTGAGGGCGAGAGTATACAAAAAAGATACGATTGATGAGACTAGAGCGCGAGATTCAGCTTGCTCAGAGCAACTCAGTGATGTAGAGGAGACGACAGAGGTAGAGAAAGACGTCCACCATGAGTGCGACTTTGTGATCACTGATGATGAAGCTTCTTGGTTCGACCCCATTTCAAGAGACCTTCTCTTACCGTCCGATGTCACAAATTCATAACTTCTAGTAGAGGAGAGTTCATAGAGAACACTCTTGGTCGAGGACATTTTTTAGGCTGACGACCGCATTGAGGATAGTGAAGTAGATTTTGTGTCATGTGATTTTGATTAAGATCCCTCAGATTCAGACATAGACTGGGCAGAGTTTGATGATTTATTACCTTATCCGATTTCCATAAAGACAGCAGCTTGGGTGGAGACCGTGCCAGTATAGAGTACAGATACACCAGTAGGGTCGTCTTCACCAGTTCTGCATGATCAACGAGAGTTGTCACATTCTGATCCGGTTGCCTTCACTTAGACCTTTAAGAGGCCAGATTTTCCATCTCCCAATTGTCTAGAACTGAAGCCTTTGTCGTAATCGCTGAAGTATAGATTCCTAGCAGGTGAGCATGAGATGTACCTAGTCATTATCTCAGCAGATTTGATTGGAGAGCAAGAATCTCGTCTAATGGAGGTTCTTGAAAGAAACCGCAAGGAAATAGGATGGAGTGTAGCTGATCTCCATGGGATAAGTACGTCCATGTACTCCCATCATATCTATATCGAAGAGGATGCTAAGCCATCGCATGAGTTCCAGCAATGGCTGAACCCGAATCTTTGAGAGGTGGTTATGAAAGAAATATCGAAATGGTGAAGTGTCAATTTTATCTACCCCATCTCCGACTCCAAATGGGTTAGTCCATTACATGTGATACCCAAGAAGATGGGCATCACTATAGTTGTGAGTGAGTCTGGAGAGTAGATATCTACCCAGATACCCACTTCATGGAGGGTCTGTGTGGACTACAGACGATTGAAACATGCCACCAAGAAGGATCATTTCCCGCTGCCTCTTATTGATCAGATTATAGAAAGGCTAGCTGGGAAGAGTCATTACAGCGTTCTTGACGAGTACTACGGATAAAATCAGGTGGCCAAAGCACCCGAGGACAAGGACAAAACAACATTCATCTATCCAATTGGGACATATGCTTTCAGACGGATGCCCTTTGGTCTATGTAACACCCCGACAACATTCCAAAGGTTCATGTTGTCCATCTTCTCAGACATGGTGGGTGACTATTTAGAGGTCTTCATGTTAGACTTTTCAGTCTACGACGATGGGCTTGATGCTTGTGTTGACTGCCTAGACCGCTTTCTTCGGCACTGTATAGAGGTCCTCGTATTTTATCTTGGAGAAAAGTCACTTCATGGTGACTCCAGGGATGGTGCTTGGTCATATCATCTCCAACAGGGGTATGGAGGTGACGAGTCGCTAAATACGATATTTAATTCGATCACGTTGTAGTACGTGTACTTAGCGATTCAGTCAGAACCGAGAAAAGAATCTTCGTGAAGAGTGTCTCAGATTTAATTTATATCCCGGGCAAGTCCGGGGTCGAACTCAGGGGCAAAGGAACAACTTTGGGATTAATTCGAAAATTAAGTTTTAGATTTCAGTGCAGTATTTTTTTAGATTTTTTTAATGCAAATAGGATGCCAAAATGCACAATGCAAGTGAACTAATATACTAAGAAAGTATACAACTTAGCCAAATTAAGTTTAATGCCAAATTAGTTCAATTCAGCCAAAATTATATTTTTCCTAGAATACTAATCCAGAGATGAAGATAAAACACGTTTTTTTTGGAATTTTAGGGGTTAAAATGCAACAAGGAAAAAGCACACTTTTATGTGTTTTTCGCAATTTATCACACAAACAGTAAGCAAAAATAATGAAATTTTTACTGGAATTAAAACATGATTAAAGGAAGATACATTAATATTTTTGGAATTTTTTGACGAAATATGATTTTTTTATGGATTTTTTAGTGAAATCAGAGTGACAGTGAGTAAATAATTTCTATTAAATCCACTTATCAAATTAATCAAGGTGTGAATTATCTGAAGTAGGTATTTTCATGGGGCACACAGGAGACTTGAAATTTCACGAAAAATATGTATGTGGACTTAATTAAAAATCAAATACTAAAAACACTCCACAATTTAATTTAGGCATAGGACAACTCCACTTTCGATGAAATTTGGAAAGTATCTTAATCACATATCAAGGCATCATTCCTAATTTTTGTAGAATCTTTAGAGTAACCGTTTGTGAGATATAAATTTAAGAGTCCAGATTCGGTAAAATATGGAGATTTTCAATCAACTAATTTTAGTTAATTCAAAATATCTCACAAAAATATAATTAAATATTCAGATGATAGAGAATAAGTTGCTCAACATCAACACATTTTTCTTTGAATAAAAAGATGCCTAACAGATGTCCAAATTAATATGCAAACACAGGGTTCTTCGTGCAAATTCAGAAAGCAAAATAAACAAACAACTATATACAGGGACCTTTTTGTAATTACAAGAACATGAAATATATATAATGTAATTTTTACATTAAAAAAATGAGAGAGAAGAGGAGACCTTCTTCTTCCTCACGATGGGCTGGAGAAGAACCCAACAGGGGAGTGCTCGGCGGCAGCGGCAGAGGGTGGCAACGGAGGATGGCGGTGGCGCGGAGGTGCGGCGGAGAGCGGCGCGGGGCCGCGGCCGGCTGGTAGTGGCGGGGTGGCTCGACGGATGCGCCGCTGCTGGAGCGGCGTGGCGGGCCGCCGCTGGTCAGCTGGGCGGCGGCGCCGCGAGGGGAGCGGCGTGGCCGCGCTGGAAGAGGGCGGCCACCCGCGGTGGCGGCTATGGAGGAAGGGGTGGCGGTGCCACTGCCCTTGGAGAAGGGGGGGCGGCGGCACTGCTGCTCCGTTAATTTTTTTTATTTTTTTTTTTCTCTTTTTTTTAAATTTTATTGTTGTAGTAGAAGTTTTTTTGTTTTAAATTTTTTAATTTTTTTTTAAATTTTGTTAAGAAAGGGAATGAACATGATGGAGAAAAAAAATGATGATGGTAATATGATGGAGTAGAAACAAATGGGAGATGGTGGTGATATGATGTGCTAAAAAAAGTTTGCAAAGTAACAAATGTAACGAGATGAGATTAAAATTACCTAAGATGGATGTTCGCCTATGAAGTGCTCTCGTGAGCACGGTCTTCGCTCAAATCGCCAGCGTGCGATGAGCTCGAGCAGCGCGCGGATGCGTTTGCGATGTTGACCAAAAAGCTAACGGATCTCACCGGAGGGAGGGCCGTCATCGCTCGGCCGCGGTTGCGTTGCTGTCACCGATTCAACTCTGAGAACTAGGCTCTCCTCACATAAAGATGTATCAAGTGCAAATTGAGGAGGCTGGAGTGTATATAAAGAAGATGAAATGAGAAGTTATTAAAGTGGTGGGAGGTTATATTATTAATGGAGTTGAATAGGAGGTTTAAAAAATGGTGGAGTTGAATGGAGCTTGGTGGTAAAGAGTTGAATGGTGGTTATTGAAGAGAATGAAAATTAAATAAATAAATGAAATAAAGTTGGCTACTTTAATTACAATAGAATAAAAAAGAAGAAAATAAATAGTGGAGAATTTACAAGGGAAGACAAACAACATGTACACATTTTTTTACTTTTCTAATATGTATTTTTTTTGTCTTTTTAATAAGAGATATTTACAATGACAAAATATAATAAAATACTACAATTAAAATATAACACAATCATGATATTTTTGTATTTTTAGTAATAAAAAAGGAAGAAGGAATGAATATGTACATAATATACAATGTACATCTAGGTCCCAAAACCCGACTTTTACAAATGAGCTCCGATTTTAATGAAACCACTTCCATTGGATAGATAATTTTCTAACTTGAACTTTAAAAGTGAGTTTGGTGAATTTGGAGTTCATACGGAGCGGGAATTTAGCTTGGAAGTTGGTCTTTACGGCTTTTTCTCTTTGGGATCTGAGGGCACTTATTTGAGGTAAATTTTGTTTTGTATTTTTGTGCCTTTATATACATTGATATGAACACTTTGGAGAAAGAATTAGACAACAGGAGTTGAAATGAAATTATTAAAAATAGATGAAGTTTTGGGCTATTTACATGTATAAAACTCCTTTGATTTTTGCGGCTTTTTATGTGTAATTCATTTTGTACAATCTAATATACAATAATTAGTGTGTTTTATTTACAAGAGTTATTTTGTTAATTTATTGATTTTATGTACATTTTTATGAGCTTTTACTCGGGGATTTTGCTAAGATCAAGATATTGAGATGACCCCCTATACTTAAACTTTGCTAGTCCTCGAGCAAATAAAGAATGAATAAGTTGGGTTAACCCCTGACTGTGCATGTGAATACAAGGCTTGATCTTTTCAAGAACTCTCAGTTTTAGAGATCCTAAAATTCTAAGCTGAACCAAGCTCTAGTCAAAAGGTATCCAATTTCCCTAATCATCAGACTCTCTTTGTATACATATATAGTAGGGATATGACTTTAAGTGTTGACCGCAGTTACAAGAGTAGAGTCACAACGTCACCCAAGGTTCCAGTCCAAGAGACTCTCCTAAGGACCCGATCCTCAACACTAGGGAATAAAACATTTCTTACATCCAATCCACCGTCTCTTTAGTTGTCAGACTTGAAAGTGTAGATGGAAGGCCAGTTGATGGAGGGCATAGGATTGTGTCATTTCTTCTCTCTCTCTCATGGGAACAAGGATCCTCTCGAGTGCCTTATTACTCAACGCATTTTTTTGGTGTTGATCAGTGCGTCCGTCAAGAGAAGTTGGAGCCGTCTGCACTTGTTTTCCTGGGAATACACTGGGGTGTGCCTTTTTGAGTATCTATTATACCTTCTACACCCAGACTTGTAGCATTTACGATGCAGAGCCCTTTTTTGATGCAAGCCCGACTCCTGGTCCTAATAGCGTTCCAAGTGGACACTTTTGAAATGGTTGGGAGCGCTCGCCTTTGTTGGAAGCTCTTTTGATAATTGACTTTGTGGAATGAGAGCTTTTCTTTGACATTTCATTGCTTTGTAGTATTTTGGCTAGCTCCACTGCTTTTACCAAGAGTTGGCGCACACTGATCAACATTTTTTATTTTATCACACCCTGGCACATAGGTAAATATCAAGAGATAGTACAAGAACCATGTTCTCATACTGGCTAAAGATGCTGACACCCAGGTTTCATGAAGCCTTCATTGATTTTATCCCATCCTCGAGCATCATTAAATCAAGTCCAAACTCAAATCCCCCATCCCAGTTCCTCAAGTGAAATTTCAACTCATCTCATAATAACTACAGTCGTGTATGTGAGGTGCTGATCATATTCTTAAGGTAGAGACTAAGCATGCAATATAGCACACAAATCTTTCAAACTAGGGAAATGTGAATAATTAAGTCCAACACCCTAATGACTAAGGCTGATTAACTCAAAATCTCAAGACCTCATAAACCTTGAACATCACTAGTCTTGTGTGAAAGTGAATGTGTCAGGGGTTAAACCAACTTATTAGTTAGTTTTTTTTTATGATTTTTTTTAAATTTTACAAAAAGTTTTTTTTTCAAAAAGTTTTTTTTGACAAATAAAGGCAAAGAAGTTTTTTTTGTTAGAAAAGTTTTGCTCTTTTTTTTTCAAGAGTT
Organism: Ottelia alismoides; assembly: GCA_037367405.1. Taxonomy (NCBI): domain Eukaryota; kingdom Viridiplantae; phylum Streptophyta; class Magnoliopsida; order Alismatales; family Hydrocharitaceae; genus Ottelia; species Ottelia alismoides. The sequence continues at coordinate 555,349 of JAZKJV010008065.1, read as the reverse complement.
TTTTTTGAAAGATAGGTAGATAAGAAAGGATTTTTTTAAAGAGGATTTTTTTGAAAAGTTTTTTTAAAGGTTTTTTTATCTTCTTTTTTTTGAAAAATATAGATAAATAAGAAAGGACACACATTTTTTTGAAATTTTTTTACCCACCCCATAATTATTGTATAATATAAACAAAAATACGTGAAAGTACGAGCTATGGGTAAAGTATATATGTAATATATACAAGCCCCCCTATACTTAGCATGTGCTATGTCCTCATGGCACAAGAAGCAAGAAAAAGACATAGCTCGTGCTAAGCGTAGGATGACTAAAATAATAAAAAGTATAGAAGTCGATCCACCCCCCTATACTTAGGCTTTGGTCAGCTTAAGTATATAGGAAGAGCAAAAATGGGGCGGATGAGGTCAAGAGGAGAAATGGATGAGTATGTACACATGGCGGGCATCGGCTCCCCCTATACTTAGGCTCTTGGTAAGCCTAAGTATAGGATAAGAGTAAGTGTAAGAACCGATGTGATCTGGAGAATATACAAAGAAGGCCGAACGTACAAGAGGAATGAATCTTCTAAGATGTTGAATCTTGATGCTGCATCTTCACGATGAGTAATAAGATGTATCTGCACTGTGCTCACTCTGTATGAAGTTGATGACCTCGACTTGGACTAACTGCTCTTTCGAATCAACGAAATGCTTCAACAGTTGTCCATTTACCACATGAGATTGTGCACCATCTGTGAGATCAGCTATCTCTACACTTCCATTTTCGTGCACTTCCTTAACAACAAAGGGACAGGTCCATTTAGATTTGAGCTTCCCATGGAACATATTCAACCTTGCATTGAATAACCATACCTTTTGTCCAGGGACAAAGTCTTTGCACCTAATGTGCTGATCATGCCATCTCTTTACTTTGTCCTTATAAATCAGACTGTTGTCATATGCCCTGTTTCGGATTTCCATGAGCTCGTTCAAGTTCAAGTCTCGACAAAGCTTCACTAGGTGACAACTGCAGTTAATCTTCTTAATTGCCCATTCGGATTTATGAATCAACTCTGCGGGCAAGTGGCATGGCTTGCCATAGATCATTCTAAATGGTGAAGTACCCAGTGGTGTCTTGTAGGCTGTCCTATAGGCCCACAGAACTTGGTCCAAGAGCTGGGACCAGTTCTTCCTATCAGGACGAACCAATTTCTGCAAAATACTCTTCACCTCTCTGTTCGAAACCTCTGCCATGCCGTTGGACTGTGGGTGGTAAGGACTAGTAACTCTATGCCCAAATCCATAGTCCTTAGCTAAAGATCTCATATCTCGGTTCACAAAATGGCTACCCCCATCAGATATCAAAACTTTTGGCACCCCGAACCTAGCAATAATATGATCTCTCACAAACTTACAGACAGTCTTGATGTCTGTGGTTCGGGTTGGGATAGCCTCCACCCACCTGGATAAATAATCAACCGCCAACAATATGTACTCATGTCCTTGGCTGTTGGGAAAGGGACCCATAAAATCTATGCCCCATGCATCAAAAACATCACAAATAATCATCGGTTGCATGGGCATCTCATCTCTCTGTCCAACTGTCCCTCCCATCCTTTGACAGATCAGGCACGACCGTACAAAATCAATAGCATCTCTAAACAAGGTCGACCAATACAATCCACATTGAAGTACTTTGTGAGCGGTTCTCTTTCCCGAATGGTGTCCTCCAGCCTCAAGTGAATGACAATATGTGAGGACACTCTGGTATTCCTCCTGAGGAATACACCTTCTCCAAACACAATCTGGTCCTTCGAAGAAAAGGAAAGGATCATCCCAGTGGTATCTCCTCGAATCCGACTTCAGTCGGTCAATACTGCTCCTAGTCCAACCATGGGGAACCTGCTTGGAGACAAGATAGTTCACCATGTTGGCATACCACGGGAGTGAGTCAATAACACAAATTGACTCATCTGGGAAGGTCTCTCTAAACCGCTCATAATCAGGAGAATCCTTAAGTTCAATCCGAGAAAGATGATCAGCCACAACATTCTTCACTCCAGGTTTATCTTTTATCTCCAAATCAAATTCCTGGAGGAGTAAAATCCACCTAAGAAGACGTGCCTTCGCGTCCTTCTTTTCCATTAAGTATTGAATGGCTGTGTGATCTGTATAAATTGTCACCTTAGAGCCCAAAATATATGATCTGAACTTCTCGAGGGCCCATACTTTCGCGAGCATTTCCTTTTCAATCACTGTATAATTTTTCTGTGTAGGATCCAAAACTTTGCTCGCATAATGAATCGCAAACGGAATCCCCTCTCGTTGTTGTCCTAACACAACTCCTATAGCAAAATCTGAAGCATCAGTCATGATCTCAAAGGGGAGAAACCAGTCAGGAGCTTGTAGGATAGGCGAGGCACAAATCTTCCTCTTCAAGAGCTCAAAGGCCTCCAGATACCTGTGATCTACAATGAACTCTGTGTCTTTCCCTAAGAGCTCAGTCAGTGGGCGGGCGATCTTTGAAAAATCCAGAATGAATCTTCTATAGAATCCAACATTCCCTAAGAATGACCGCACTGACTTCACGTTGGTAGGTGGATCGAGTTTCTTGATCACCTCCACCTTGCCAAGGTCAACCTCCATTCCCCTTTTGGAGATGACATGCCCCAACATGATACCCTCTGTCACCATAAAGTGACTCTTCTCCCAGGAGAGTACCAGATTTACCTCTCTACACCTCGTGAGGACTCGGCCCAAGTGCGCTAAACATGAGCCCGAATGGCATGCGCCTGAAGGCATAAGTGCCCAATGGACATGTGAATGTGGTCTTTTCCAGGTCCTCAGGTGCTATGGCCACCTGGTTGTAGCCTGAGTACCCATCAAGAAAACAGAAGAACTCTTTCCCTGCAAGTCTCTCCAAGATCTGATCAATAAAAGGCAAGGGAATGTGATCTTTCTTGGTCGCGGCATTCAAGCGCCTGTAGTCAACACAGACACGTCACGATGTGGGTACTCGTGTCACGATCTCTACCCCCTCCTCGTTGGTGACCATCTGAATTCCCGACTTCTTCGGGACAACATGAAGTGGGGCCACCCACTTGGAGTCAGAAATAGGGTATATAAACACTGCTTTGCACCATTTCTCAATTTCCTTCTTCACTACTTCCCGTAGATTGGGGTTAAGTCTCCTTTGGAACTCACGGGAAGGTCTGACATTATCCTCAGTAAAAATGTGGTGCGAGCAGAGAGCGGGGTTGATGCCCACGAGATCTGACACTGTCCAGCCTATTGCTTTGCGGTTCCTCTCTAAAACTTCTAACAACCTAGACTCCTGTTCTAAAGTCAAGTCTGAGCTAATGATGACAGGATATCTCTCTTTAGGTTCCGCAAGAAAGGCATACTTGAGTGTAGGAGGTAGTGATTTCAGTTCTGGCAATGTGGTATCATCAAGCAGATCTGGCCGAACTGAATCTGAATCTGGTTCCATGCTACATGAAGGAGGGCTAAGCTGAGTAGTACTCGCCACCAAATCAGAAGTAAAGGGAGTCGGATCGCCAAAGAAATGCGGTAGTTCGACCAAAGCCGCGTCCGACTCATCATCTATATCCCATGATCGTTCCGAAGGGGATGGAACTGACAGATCCAGATGGATCTCTGTGTCATCATGGGAATAGGTAGATGCATCTCTCACAAGATCAGACAACACCTGGCAAACTGCATCATCCACTATACCCTTTCCAGATGAAAGGGACTCGCTCTGTCCTGAAGGAATCTGTCCCCAAATCCCAATTGTGGTAATCATACTGCAATCTGCCTCTGAAGATGAGTACTCTGTGCTACTCTCTGAATCGGGTCGCTGACACTTGGTTTGCTTCATCTCAAGGTTCACTTCTCCACCTGGAGAACGGAACTTCATCATTCTCGTACCATAATCGAAAGCTGCGCCTGCGGTCCTAAGGAAGGGCCGCCCAAGAATGATCTGAGATTCTCTCCAATGATTGGGGGTCTCCATGTCCAAGACTGTGAAATCAACTTGATAGTCCTACCCCTCAATCGAGATAACTACGTTCTTCACTTCTCCCTTAGGTCTCTTCACTGATCGATCAGCAAATTGGAGTAAGGCTCTAGATTTGCGAAGTGGTCCCAACTCCAATTTCTGATATAATGCTAAGGGAAGTAAGTTGATCGAAGAACCGTTATCTAAGAGTGTGCGTGCAAACGCAATGTCGTCAATACGACTCTCCACATAATGAGCACCCATGTCTCTCTTTTTCCTTGGCAAAGTCTGATTCTTGAGACAATAGGTTGTGGCTACCGATAAGACATGTGTCTTTATATTTCGGTTATCTTTCTTCCTGCTAACCCTTGTAGGTGTGCATCACACCTTAAGATATTTTTGGAAGGCAAGATGGTTAGCCACATATTCATCAAATGGCACCTTGAATGTGATATTTTCTTTACAAAACCGTGCCATATCGGGGTCATCTTTCTGAATCTTTTTGATGCGCTTTCCTGCCGTAAGAGCACGGGGGAAAGGGATGGAAGCTAGAGAAACTGAAGATGAAGAGTCTGAATCATGAACTGAAAGATCATTCTTGGCATTAACTGAAACAGAGTTCTTGATACATGAATCTTTTTGATGCAACATGGGATCGAAATCAAAACTATCTACTACATGTTGTAGAATAGAAGCTGGAGTGGTATCAGCCACAACCAGAGATGCAAGGTCCTCCGTAGACTCAGAAGTGTATCCATGTTGCCGATGCTGCATACGTGCTCACCTTCTCCTCTCGGCTCCCTGAGTAGATGAAGGATATGGAATTATCCTCAAGCGCATCACGGAAGCGTGATCGTCGTATCGGATACGACGAAGAACGACTAGTCGTACTAGTTGTTCGGTGCAGCGGAATTTAAAAAAATTTATTCGATGAAACCACATGATCCGAGAACCATTCTCAGATTGTTTCATCTATAACCACAACAAGTATAATGCAATACCTCTTGATGCGTGGTTGATCAAGTCTCTAAAGAAAGAGACCTCCTGTCTCAAATCCGATCGTCGGCGAGACCGCTTGCGAGCGCGGGGATGAACCGCGTTGTCCTCGCAATCCAAGAAGATGATCCAAGCGTGGTTGCTCCTGATCTCGTCGCACGAGATCAAACGTCTCCTTCGTGAGAGGAACTCTCCAAGAAGACGGAGAACCGAAGAACGTCGAAGCGGCAGCGCGGAGGCGATGGCGACGACGATTCCCTCCTCTAGGGTATGGTGGACGGCCACCAACAAGAGAGGGAGAGAGGGCCGGCGTGTAGAAGAAATGAGGGAGAGAGAGAGCTCCAATATTGCAAGTTCTTAGAGAGCATAGAATGCCTCTCTATTTATAGGGTTTTGGGATCCATGGATCTCAATCCATGGGACACATAAAATCAATGGGTGAGATTGATTTGTGTCAATCCAATGGCCAAGATTGTTGTTGTCAAAAGCAACAAATTTAGTTTAAAATATATTTGAAAAAATCAAATATAATTTAGTCCTAAATCAACCCAACAAATAAGGAGAGAATGTGCATGGAGATTTCATCTCCATGCACCTTCCATGTTGTACGGCCACCCATTCCATATAGGAATGGTGTGCCGCCCACTATGGGAGTCCACGGAGGCAATCTCATGGGTTCCCATGAGATTGCATATCTCCTTGATTTTTCTCTCTTATTTATTTGCAACAAATTTGTTGGATTTTATTCTTCAAAAATAATTCATAATTATATTTGAGAATATTGCAATCTTGCCATGGAAGAATTGTGAATCATATTCACAACCCAAAACAACATATAATTTACATTATTAATTAATTACACAATGTGTATCCAATACACATAATTAATCAACACATATAAATTATAATTAGCTCTCTCTAATACATTATAAATCACATTTATAATATATTATGAATAATTGGATATTTCTACCCACATTATTCTTATCCATGATAATTAAATCACATTTAATTATATTGGATAATTTCTTCATACATCAAGATGATTAAATCACATTTAATCATTATTTCTTCATTGCTTAGATCTTATGTAATTATTCTTGAACCCAAATAATGCAATCTCTCCGCAGATACTTGGAGATAAGGACAGGGCGATTGTATTGTTCCATGTATAGTGACATGGATATTGAGATCATATCTCAAATCTAGATCGCGGGCCTCTCATAGATGCTTGATTAAATCAAGACCGTAAATCTAATCTTCTCATTGTATCTGAATCACATTCAGATCAATGTCCAACACTTGGACCAAGATCAGATCACTTCTCTACTGAGAGGAGTCACTAAAATCCAGACCCGTTTCATCACTCCCTAGGAATGGAAGCGTCATGGTTATACAATCGTTTATGATCAAATCACCCTCAGGTATTCCCAATACCTGCACATCCTGCATACTGGAAGACTCAGACTAAACCCGAAGTATCGGATCAACTTTATACTGTCTACTTCATGGTTTTTATCAGTAAGTTTCTCATTCGATCATTGGGAGTTGGTATCGATCATACACTTTCCAAAAGTGTATATCATACCTAGGTCTTGATCATATACTAAAAGTATATATCAAACCTACAAATTCAGTCAAGCTTCCAAAGCGAGACGACCATGCGCATGGAATTTGATTCTTCCCAATATCTCATGAGTGAGCTCATGTCTTCCGGTTCAGTAACTAAACCTGTATGATCCCTTTGAGAGATCGTATTACTCATATGCCCTTACATGCACACCAGCGCGCCGGTGTATAGACCTTGATTAGGTCATCAACCTATTGGTCTGCCAAATGTACACACTCAGACATATAGTAACACATCTGTCTCCGGTCAGAGGATGCGTGCCTATATCATGACAGCATATGATATAGGACTTTGGTTATCTCGATCTCGTTAAGTCAACTCTTTGACCTAACTAATCTGACACCTCCGAATCTCTATTCCTATGCAGAGGACCTGCATCAAGAGGTCGGTCAGATATCAGCCTTCAGAGATAGGATTGCCATCTCCTACTCAGGCTGGAGATCATCTCTTAATAATCATTTGACGGTGCTTGATGAGTCCTCAATCTAACTCTTTAGATATTCATCCAAGCACCAGCCTCTATGATTCAATAGTTGAATCAACAGCTGTATGATCATCAAGATGGCCATGGTATATAACCCTAATTGTACTAAGGGACCTATTATACAAATTATTCATTCTTCATTTCAGATCAGGGAATGATATTTGCAATAACATTTATTGCATAATGGCTCGCCGTGGGCTCGCATTTCCAACAATCTCCCACTAGCCCAAAGAGCCATTAATGGGCTAATCATTTAAACCCGCACTCATGTGACAATCATAGGCTATTTAGAAAATAGCTAGGTAAGTTGATCAGTCACTCTGTTCCCGCGAGACTATGCCAAGTCCTTTTACGGCACTTGCATATCCCCAGTAACAGTGCTCGCATCCAATGCGAATGTTGCATCTTATGCAATCAATACTCAATCTAGTTAGTTACAGTGTCTTTGACACTACAGCTTAACAATTATCATAACCAGTATTTCCATAATCCTTATCAGAATACCCTTATTCCTGGAGATCACTATCTCTTAAGGTATCCACAATTAAGACCTTTTAGATCTCTATCTATAAAGTCTTAAGTTTTTGAAGATAAGACTTTGAGATCACTATCTCAAAAATCTTGTCATATATGAAGATTTTGTTATTACTGAAACCAAGTGTTTTATTTCCATAGTAGGATTAGTAACAGTTTACTACTCCCACTGCATGGCAGCCATCTGGCTTTTGTACACATCTAGCACACACCCGGCTTCTCAGAACTGATGCCCAAGGGCAAATAGTTCTAGCATTCACTTCCTCAACTCTTTGAGGTGCTATCCCTTTAGATAGGTCAGTACCATATCTTAAGGGATGGAAACCTTTCTTGGAATTTCTATGAATAGAATATGTCCAAGGTGTACTATAAATGTGACAGTCCCAATATCCTCTTCTCTTTGCTTCTGAACAACTTCAGAACTAAGATCTGAGAGGTATCTTTGAAATCATATTTCAAGATATGGAATAGCCAGTCTATAAAACACTCATTATTATCCTTATATCATTCCAAATGATTAGGATATCATCTACATTTAGCATGATGAACACAAAGGCACTCCCACTAAGCTTCATATGGTTCATCAAGATTCTATCTGAAATCATAACATTTATAATTTCATCAAATCTTATGATCCAACTTCAAGAAGCTTATTTGAGTCCATAGATGGATTCCTTAGCTTGCACACCTTGCTTTCCTCAATCATGAAGCCCTGGGGCTACTTCATGTGAATATCCTCAAAGATGCATTCGTAGAGGAATACAATATTGACATACATCTTGAAGATGCAATAGTCAAGTTATGTAGCTAAGATTAGCAATATTCTGATGGTTTTAAGCATGGTCACCGAAGAGCAAGTCTCATTGCAAGCAATGTCTTCTCTTCCAGTGTGTAGCTTATGGCTACGAACCGTGCTTTGAAGATCTCTACCTTCTCATCAGGTTCCCTGTCTCTTGAAGATCCATTTACACCTTTACAGGTCTTACCCATATAGGTGGATCCTCGAGGGTCCATACACAACATTTGTATATGTAGTCTACATTAGACTTTTATTGCTATCCATTTATCCATGCTATGATCTTCAGAAACTTCATCACATGAAGTTCGATCATAGTCAGATTTCTCTAACACATGGAATCCATCCTCAAACTCATTTGAAGAGGTATTAATGTTTCATCTTTAATTGTCCTTTTAGTTTCCATATTCAGGAGTCTCATTATAAATGAGTTCCTACACTTCATTTTCATCTTGATTCTAAAGAGTCTCAACCTCTAAGAATCACATTCTCGGAGATGAGATATTTTAAGAATCTCAAGGTCATAAAGTAGGTATCCAATACCATCCTTTATTTTCCTAATGAAGCAGCACTCTCAAGTGCTAGATTCCAACATACATGGAACCTTATTAAGGATATACATTGTATTCTCTACTACACATATATACCTGGAAACTAAGGGATAATTATGCTAAAATTCAACATTGATAAGATCATGTCACACATGATCCAATTGTATCTACCTATAACTCTTTTGAGTTAAGGTGTGTTAGGAGTATTGAGATAGAAATGATATTCATATCTCCATAAGGTATTCTTCGAATTTATCTAGTAGGTACTTGCTACCTAGATTAGATCAAATTCATTTTATCTTCCTTCAAACTTTGGTTCTAAACCAAAAATAATGAAATCTTTGAACATTTCAAAGGTTTCTTAGGTGAAGAGAAGAAATCTCATATCATACATAATCATCAATAGATATCACATATCCACAATGTTTACTATGATATAGATGATCCGCATACATCAATATGTATGAGATCCTGAATACCTTGGCATCTTACACCATTCCCGAAGAAGGGTGTATTGGACATTTTTACTTTGAATACAATATTCATAAGTATGTAAGTTTTGAAATTTTAGACATTCTAAAGTTTCATCTCTTATTAGTCTATTGATCAAATCAATAAACAAATGTCCAAGGCTTGATGCTAGATCATTGTCAAATGATCTTCATCCTCCTATTGATCTTATAAAGGTTTTAATTTCAGTATTTAGAAATATTAATGAACCATTCATTAATTTTTTCTAATTTAGTGGAGTCCACCAGATTTTAGATTACTATCTGAAATATCTCCATCATAATTCTTTATGATAGTTCTACCTCAGAATTCATGTTTATTTCCAACATTTAGAAATAAACAATGAGTGTATTCTAATATCTAGGTCACAGAGACATTCTCTAAGACTAAGGGCTCTCCCACTGAAATTAACAAGTCTATCAATCCAGCAGAGATTGTTGCAACAACTGCATCAATATCCATGTGGATAACTATAGACCTTAAGATCAAATTTTCTGGTCTTTTAAAACATATGCAACCCATTGCGAATGTCATAAGAAGATTGAGATACAATTATTTGACTTTATCTTATTTAATAAGTAAGTCAATATCAATGATTTATGTATATTATTCTGATGCTCCATCCGAGTCCTTTTCTAAGGATTCTAGACAGACTTGATAGTCATACTATCAACACATCAACTTATTACAGTATTGGCATTCATCCAACTTTTTGGATGTCATATGGAAGTCACAGAAGTCCAATCAACTCTTTGACTTTCCTTCTTTCTTGGGTCCAACCCATGCTTCCATTGCGCTCCCTTTATCTATGAGCAACCATTTCTCAAGACAGAGGATCTCTTTTTAAATTCAAAAGAATTCAAAATAATAGTATTTCAACATTTATTTATGCTTCATTAAATTCACACAATATGAATACTATGAAGCTTCATGAATGACTAGAGTATAGACAGTAGAATAATGACACTCATCATCTACATCCATCTAAACTCAGAAAACATAGGTTCAGGTAGGTACTCAAACAATTTGAATACATCATCTCTTTATAGAGCTACCATTCTACATGATGCAGAGAACCATGTCACTCATGATTAAATGTCAAGAGCACATATGTATACCAGAAAATCTTCATTGATTTTATAAGGATTATATGACAATCATGATCATCATCAACATGTCACTTCCAAAGTACATTTGATGATACCAAGACTATAGAGACATACAAACCCTAGGGTTGTAGTCCTATTATCTATTTAATTGTCATTCCTCAATATTATGAGGAAATTTGCAGATTGCAACCACATACATTATGTGTTCAATTGCAAGTACAATATCTGGATCATGAGTCCAATCCAAGATATTTCATTGGTTATTATTGAGTATATCATTGAGTGGGTTTTAATGAAGGATTATCTGAAATAAGAAATTTGCATAAATGTATGTATTTATATATACATATTTTACTTTGATTTAGGAATTTTTATATCAAAGTTGTCTTGCCTTGTTAACACTGAAAGTTCATTCCCTTAATCACTTTCAATGTAAGAGATATACTTACCATTATATCTCAAGCAAGATCTGGGATCTCCTTCCTTATCTTTGTTGCATCCCAATAATATGAGAACCTACAACTCGGATAAAAAGAAGCGGGAACACATTCCGCCTTGCAAGTCCAACTTGCATCTCCCAATTCGGTCTTTAACACCCGGGCCCACCACCCCTAAGGCGATGTTGACCCGTCATTAATTGAACCAACCGTCAACAGGAATACAACTCGCTATGCGCAATCCAATATCGCCCCAATAATATGAGGACCCGATATTGGGGTCACTACGCATACGTCCTTACTCTTTTGAGAAGCGACGAGCCCGTTCCAGATGCGCTTGCATACAGGAGCTGTCACTTCGGACAGGCGTCTCCCACATGCAATCCCTGGCGACGGAACCCTCCGCCTTGACGGGAGACCATGGATGTCACTTATGTGATCCTCCATATCATATTCAAATTTTAATTAATTATCGTGAATCACATTCACATAATTAATTCTTGCAAGGGAATTATTAGCTCTAATCATATTAGAGTATTTCAATTGGACATAATCAATTTAATCATATTAAATTAATTATCAATCCAATTCAATCAATCAAACTTGATTATTTTACTTGAATACACATATGGTAATATCTCAAAATACGTATTAATTCGAATTTTAATAATTAGAAAAATACATCTTAATCCCTCGGACATTATCCCGGCCCTACCCGCTGTCATGGCCAGTACCGACGAGAGTGGGACGGACCACATACGTTGCAACCCGCAACCCCAATGCTCTCCGACTAGGCACCATATCCGCCTCGGGAAAGGATAATGCCAAATTGATTAATTTGTACTTGAGATGATCATCGGTTCTTCAACCGAAATTGTACCATATAGTAATAATCAAAACATTTTTGATTATAAGGAAATTTGCTAGACAAATTCCCAAATCCTATTCAAGCATCAAGTTTGAAAGATTGTGGTTTCCAATTATGATTTAGATCACATCTTAATCAATTATTGGTTAAGGCAATGTCATTTAAGGGAATAATTATCATTAAATATTTCACAAATATTTATGCACAATTATTCTAGGAAATTAAACAATTTAATTTCACTAAATGATTAAATGACAATCACCAATCAAACATTAAGTTTGATGAATGTGTTTCCAATTAAGATTTAGATCAAATCTAATCAATTAATTGGATGAGGCCAAGTCAATTATGTAAATAATCATCTTCAAATATTTCACAAATATTTTTCATGATTATTTCACGAAATTAACAATTAATTTCACTAATTGACAATCACTTGGTTTTAGATTAGGACTGTTATTTCAGCAGTGACCCCTTCTTACTAAAATTAGCATATCTCAATCATATTAAATCCAAATTAGACAAAATCAATTTTCATAGATTGCTAATTTGATTTAGGACAGAATCCAAGTGATGTTACACGCATTTCGAGGCAATTCTAAACAGTAATTAACATTTTAATCACGTTCAGATCAACAGTTCCCGCAACAGTATATACATGTTCATTAAAACAACCATATCTAGAGCATACGAAATCCGATTTACGTAAACTCAGATCCTATGATTTCCTTATTTAATGGGGAACAAAATCCAAGTATTAAATTCGTGTTTAAACAATTTAAACAGTGCCGAATTTATTTACTAAACAGATCTGCGAAATCAAATGCGATAAACACTTTCGCGACCTTAACGAACCCAAGTCGTCCTCGGTTTTTCGAATCATATACGAAACCGTCGACCTAAGGCTCTGATACCACTTGAAGGATATGGAATTATCCTCAAGAGCATCACGGAAGCGTGATCGTCGTATCGGATACGGCGAAGAACGACTAGTCGTACTAGTTGTTCGGTGCAGTGGAATTTAAAAAAATTTATTCGATGAAACCACATGATCCGAGAACCATTCTCAGATTGTTTCATCTATAACCACAACAAGTATAATGCAATACCTCTTGATGCGTGGTTGATCAAGTCTCTAAAGAAAGAGACCTCCTGTCTCAAATCCGATCGTCGGCGAGACCGCTTGCGAGCGCGGGGATGAACCGCGTTGTCCTCGCAATCCAAGAAGATGATCCAAGCGTGGTTGCTCCTGATCTCGTCGCACGAGATCAAACGTCTCCTTCGTGAGAGGAACTCTCCAAGAAGATGGAGAACCGAAGAACGTCGAAGCGGCAGCGCGGAGGCGATGGCGACGACGATTCCCTCCTCTAGGGTATGGTGGACGGCCACCAACAAGAGAGGGAGAGAGGGCCGGCGTGTAGAAGAAATGAGGGAGAGAGAGAGCTCCAATATTGCAAGTTCTTAGAGAGCATAGAATGCCTCTCTATTTATAGGGTTTTGGGATCCATGGATCTCAATCCATGGGACACATAAAATCAATGGGTGAGATTGATTTGTGTCAATCCAATGGCCAAGATTGTTGTTGTCAAAAGCAACAAATTTAGTTTAAAATATATTTGAAAAAATCAAATATAATTTAGTCCTAAATCAACCCAACAAATAAGGAGAGAATGTGCATGGAGATTTCATCTCCATGCACCTTCCATGTTGTACGGCCACCCATTCCATATAGGAATGGCGTGCCGCCCACTATGGGAGTCCAAGGAGGCAATCTCATGGATTCCCATGAGCTTGCATATCTCCTTGATTTTTCTCTCTTATTTATTTGCAAAAAATTTGTTGGATTTTATTCTTCAAAAATAATTCATAATTATATTTGAGAATATTGCAATCTTGCCATGGAAGAATTGTGAATCATATTCACAACCCAAAACAACATATAATTTACATTATTAATTAATTACACAATGTGTATCCAATACACATAATTAATCAACACATATAAATTATAATTAGCTCTCTCTAATACATTATAAATCACATTTATAATATATTATGAATAATTGGATATTTCTACCCACATTATTCTTATCCATGATAATTAAATCACATTTAATTATATTGGATAATTTCTTCATACATCAAGATGATTAAATCACATTTAATCATTATTTCTTCATTGCTTAGATCTTATGGAATTATTCTTGAACCCTTCAAGAATAATGCAATCTCTCCGCAGATACTTGGAGATAAGGACAGGGCGATTGTATTGTTCCACGTATAGTGACATGGATATTGAGATCATATCTCAAATCCAGATCGCGGGCCTCTCATAGATGCTTGATTAAATCAAGACCGTAAATCTAATCTTCTCATTGTATCTGAATCACATTCAGATCAATGTCCAACACTTGGACCAAGATCAGATCACTTCTCTACTGAGAGGAGTCACTAAAATCCAGACCCGTTTCATCACTCCCTAGGAATGGAAGCGTCATGGTTATACAATCGTTTATGATCAAATCACCCTCAGGTATTCCCAATACCTGTACATCCTGCATACTGGAAGACTCAGACTAAACCCGAAGTATCGGATCAACTTTATACTGTCTACTTCATGGTTTTTATCAGTAAGTTTCTCATTCGATCATTGGGAGTTGGTATCGATCATACACTTTCCAAAAGTGTATATCATACCTAGGTCTTGATCATATACTAAAAGTATATATCAAACCTACAAATTCAGTCAAGCTTCCAAAGCGAGACGACCATGCGCATGGAATTTGATTCTTCCCAATATCTCATGAGTGAGCTCATGTCTTCCGGTTCAGTAACTGAACCTGTATGATCCCTTTGAGAGATCGTATTACTCATATGCCCTTACATGCACACCAGCGCGCCGGTGTATAGACCTTGATTAGGTCATCAACCTATTGGTCTGCCAAATGTACACACTCAGACATATAGTAACACATGTGTCTCCGGTCAGAGGATGCGTGCCTATATCATGACAGCATATGATATAGGACTTTCGTTATCTCGATCTCGTTAAGTCAACTCTTTGACCTAACTAATCTGACACCTCTGAATCTCTATTCCTATGCAGAGGACCTGCATCAAGAGGTCGGTCAGATATCAGCCTTCAGAGATAGGATTGCCATCTTCTACTCAGGCTGGAGATCATCTCTTAATAATCATTTGACGGTGCTTGATGAGTCCTCAATCTAACTCTTTAGATATTCATCCAAGCACCAGCCTCTATGATTCAATAGTTGAATCAACAGCTGTATGATCATCAAGATGGCCATGGTACATAACCCTAATTGTACTAAGGGACCTATTATACAAATTATTCATTCTTCATTTCAGATCAGGGAATGATATTTGCAATAACATTTATTGCATAATGGCTCGCCGTGGGCTCGCATTTCCAACAGTAGAAATCCTCGAATGATGCTGATGGGGCTCCGAAATATGATGCCTCTCCTCCTCGTCCTCTGAAGACTCCTCAGGTAGAGCTCCAGAGATGCCCCTCCTCATATCCCTCGCCCTGTCAGGTACGGTCACGGTCCTTCCGCTCCTGAGTGACATGTGGTTAGCCTCGTCACACGAAAGAATCTCATGTTCAGATCTAGGAGATGCTGAATAGTATACCTGACAAAAATGCTGCTGAGAACTAGATCGGTTCAGGCTATTGGGGTTAGCCTGAACTTGGGCTGGGATCGAGGTAGAAGGTGCAGTCTGCTCGTCTCACCATCTGGATAGGCGGTTGACATCCACCCGTAAGTCATGAATCTCATTCCTGTAGGAACGTAGCTCGTCGAGTATCTGCTGTTGTATATCCACGGGACTAGACGAAGAAGGAAGTGGATAAGACTGGGAAGAAGAACGGGAAGACTGGCCCTGCTGGCCAGAGTACTGCCTCTGCTGCTGCTGCTGGGGTTGCGGACCCTGCTGGCCCACTTGGTAATGGCCCTGTCGGCCATGCTGTTGGTACTGCTTCCTCTGCTGCTGGGGTGGCTGGAATCCAGGGCTCTGCTGTGAAGGAGGTGGTACGGAGGTGAATGCGGTGTTATGAAAGGTCGGGGGACGTTGATAGGTCTGTCGGTCTCCCGTACTTCCCTTCCTGGCAGGGTCCTGAGTATACCATACTCCATTCACCTCCCAAACCGGTGGAGGCTCCTCCTGGACTGTCTCTGCTAATGGAGGTGGCTGCTGGAAAGAGTGGGTGTAGGATTGGTCCTGCTCCCACGGCTGGGGTTGCCCTGACACCAACTGCTCCTGAACATGGTGAACTCGGTATACGGGAGCAGAGGGTGCAGTCACGGCAGGTATCTTTATCTTAGATACTTTCTCAGTCAACTCCTCCATCTGTTTTGGAAGTTTGGAGACGCTCCGGTCTAACTCATCAATCCTCCTATCGATCCTCTCTACTACAGTGAGATTGTCAGCAAGGAGTCCCATGCTACGTATCACGTCCTGAGAGAGATCAACTACGGCTGATTTTCCCCCTCCAAGTGAGAGTGAACTGGGGGATGGTGTATAGGCCCTGCTGGCCATCTGTGAGTGGCTAGTTTCAGCCATCTGTTTGAATACCCTCCAGACGGTATCCGCTCCTCGTGATGTATAACTGCCTCCACAGGCAGCGCTCACTAAACCCTGCATCTCAGGGTTGAGACCAGTGAAAAATGATTGGACCAAGATGTTATCATTTAGTCCATGACAGGGACACTTCTGCAAAATGTCCTTGAATCTTTCCCAAGCATCACAAAAAGCTTCATGGGGTAATTGGGAAAAACTCGTAATGCGTGTCCTCATCATGTTAGTTCTACTCAAAGGGTAGAACTTCTTCAAAAACAGGTCCTTGAACTGGGCATATGTGGTGACCGCGATCCCAAGATTCTTTACCCAGTAATCAGCTTTGCCACCCAAGGCAAATGGAAGGGCTTTGAGCCTAATATAATCTTGTCTAACATTTTGATTTTTGAGGTTAGCGCAGATGAGCTCAAAGTCCCTTAGGAATGCATATGGTTCCTCAGAAGCATTCCCATCAAAGTGTGGCAACAGGTTCAGAAAATGCAGCTTCAATTCAAAATCAACCTCGGGCTCAGTCGGACTCAAGTAGTTCCGGATTTGATATTGTCCGGGGTTATACGCCGCATCCACTGGTGGTTGGAGCCCAACATTCAACTGTCCTAACTGAGCTCTGAGAAGTGCATGTTGCTGCTCAGATGCAGCTAATCTGGCAAGTATCATTTTCATTGGGTCTTCATTGTTCTCTTCTTCCTCTTCTTTCTTCTTTCGAGGTATTTTACTTGTGTCTTCTATATGGCATGAATAAGCAATGTGTTCTTGATTAGAAGAGGATTTATGAATCAAGATATTCTCATCGAGGCGAAGGTCTTCCTCGCTGAGGTGGGAAGAGAGAAAGGGAATGGTTTAAGAGTAACCATCCCGAGAGTGGGTGATCCTGGGCTCAAGAGGGTCATGAGTCCAGGTTGGTCCACGTTGCGCATGGACCTGTGAAGACATACTTCTTGGAGGGTTCAACGGGAAATTCGCAAAGTCCGAATAATTATCCCCCCAATTAGTCATCTTCGATGTCAAAAGAACCGATTAGAACACGATATTCAATGAGGAGCTAGTTCTACGGTGCACGTAAATGTGCGGAGTAAACTCACACAATACAAACGCAATTCAAAACCCTGAATTTCACCAACTCAACACATGATGGCCGTAAGAGTTCGGTCGAATTATCTTGTCAATTTTAGTTGGTGAGAATACAATCTTGGAAAGATTAACGAGCTGTTAGGTGCCCGTATTTTCCTACAGACTGACCCGGTTCTTACGACTAGTGTCGCCTGAAAATAAAGAACCAGTAGTAAGTAAGAAATCCAGCCTTGGCTCTATCCTAGGGTCGTCTCTCTCTCACTTGCAAGTAAAACAAACAATGAGGGCTTTATGCACCCGAGAACAGGGGTTCTTTTTATTCCAATTATTTTAAATCGACCTGCTCAATTCAGTCCCAATTTTAGAGTTAGGTTACCACTTGAAATTTATATGATCACACAAACACGTTTACCATTCAGTCCCAATTTCGTTTTTGACCTTAAGATGTAAAACAAGAGGGGAATCGGAAATCAGAATGCAAACGAGAAACTATGATGCATGCTCAGAAGAAGGTATACTTACAGTGAATCCCAGCACTCTCCATGCATTATGCAAAACTGAATTTATAAATATTACACTAAATGCATGCAGATCGAGAAAACCGCACCTAAATAGTATACTATTAGCGGGGAAGAATTGAAGTAATTTGAGCTAAGTAGTATGTGTTTATGTGCATCTCATTATGAATCTTATAAGATAAGTGAATCTTCTAAGATATGTGTGGCCTAACTTACGATGGGCACGAACAAATTTGATCGCTAAACTATCGTGTGCCTAATCCTTAAATTCGCCACTCAAGTCGAGCCCCGCCCTCACCGGAGAGTGAAACAGGTCTCAACACACAACAAATAAAGTCCAAGTCTTTTTTACACACGCGAGCTCTAAAACAAGAGCCACTATAAAGGAGCAAGCTACCTAAATAATTACAACAATTTTTACAAAAATTCTCTCGAAGATAAATTAATTCTCTTGCTCTTCAGCAGTCGGCGCGCGTCGCGTCCGTCGACCTCCGATGCACTCCAAGTCCACCGGACCGTCGCAAGAAAAATGAGATTTATATTAGAGAGATAAACAACAAAATATATACAAAAATATTGAAGAGAAATAATGGAGAAGATAATGGATTAATTACAAGTGGGCTCGGGGGTCAGACTACCCGAGCAAATGAAAATCTAATCCCTAAGCCATTTGCCTCCCCGGCAACGGCGCCATCTGACGAGTCGCTAAATACGATATTTAATTCGGTCACGTTGTAGTACGTGTACTTAGCGATTCAGTCAGAACCAGAAAAGAATCTCCATGAAGAGTGTCTCAGCTTTAATTTATATCCCGGACAAGTCCGGGGTCGAACTCAGGGAGGCAAAGGAATAACTTTGGGAATAATTCGAAAATTAAGTTTTAGATTTCAGTGCGGTATTTTTTTAGATTTTTTTATGCAAATAGGATGCCAAAATGCACAATGCAAGTGAACTAATATACTAAGAAAGTATACAACTTAGCCAAATTAAGTTTAACGCCAAATTAGTTCAATTCAGCCAAAATTATATTTTTCCTAGAATATTAATCCAGAGATGAACATAAAACACATTTTTTGGAATTTTAGGGGTTAAAATACAACAAGGAAAAATGCACACTTTTTATGGATTTTTTTCGCAATTTATCACACAAACATTAAGCAAAAATAATGAAATTTTTACTGGAATTAAAACATGATTAAAGGAAGCTACAGTAATATTTTTGGATTTTTCGACGAAATATGAATATTTTATGGATTTTTTAGAGAAATCAGAGTGACAGTGAGTAAATAATTTCTATTAAATCCACGTTATCAAATTAATCAAGGTGCGAATTGTCTGAAGTAGGTATTTTCATGGGGCACACATGAGACTTGAAATTTCACGAAAAAGATGTATGTGGACTTAATTAAAAATCAAATACTAAAAACACTCCACAATTTATTTTAGGCATAGGACAACTCCACTTTGGATGAAATTTGGACAGTATCTTAATCACATATCAAGGCATCATTCCTAATTTTTGTAGAATCTTTAGAGCAACCGTTTGTGAGATATAAATTTAAGAGTCCAGATTCGGTAAAATATGGAGATTTTCAATCAACTAATTTTAGTTAATTCAAAATATCTCACAAAATATAATTAAATATTCAGATGACAGAGAATAAGTTGCTCAACATCAACACATTTTTCTTTGAATAAAAAGATGCATAACAGATGTCCAAATTAATAAGCAAACACAGGGTTCTTCGTGCAAATTCAGAAAGCAAAATAAACAAACAACTATATACAGGGACCTTTTTGTAATTACAAGAACATGAAATATATATAATGTAATTTTTACATTAAAAAAAATGAGAGAGAAGAGGAGACCTTCTTCTTCCTCACGATGGGCTGGAGAAGAACCCAACAGGGGAGTGCTCGGCGGCGGCGGCAGAGGGTGGCGACAGCGGATGGCAGTGGCGCGGAGGTGCGGCGGAGAGAGGCGCGGGGCCGCGGCCGGCTGGTAGTGGCGGGGTGGCTCGACGGATGCGCCGCTGCTGGAGCGGCGTGGCGGGCAGCCGCTGGTCGGCTGGGGCGGCGGCACCGCGAGGGGAGCGGCGTGGCCGTGCTGGAAGAGGGCGGCCACCCGCGGTGGCGGCTATGGAGGAAGGGGCGGCGGTGATGCTGCCCTTGGAGAAGGGGGGGGGGGGCGGCGGCACTGCTGCTCCGTTAATTTTTTTTATTTTTTCTCCTTTTTTTAAAATTTTACTGTTGTAATAGAAGTTTTTTTTGTTTTAATTTTTTTTATTTTTTTTAAAATTTTGTTAAGAAAGGGAATGAACATGATGGAGAAAAAATGATGATGGTAATATGATGGAGTAGAAACAAATGGGAGATGGTGGTGATATGATGCGCTAAAAAAGTTTGCAAAGAAACAAATGTAACGAGATGAGATTAAAATTACCTAAGATGGACGTTCGCCTATGAAGTGCTCTCGTGAGCACGGTCTTCGCTCAAATCGCCGGCGTGCGATGAGCTCGAGCAGCGCACGAATGCGGCTGCGATGTTGACCAAAAAGCCAACGGATCTCACCGGAGAGAGGACCGTCGTCGCTCAACCGCGGTTGCGTTGCTGTCATCGATTCAACTCTGGGAACTAGGCTCTCCTCACATAAAGATGGATCAAGTGCAAATTGAGGAGGATGGAGTGTATATAAAGAAGATGAAATGAGATGTTATTAAAGTGGTCGGAGGTTATATTATTAATGGAGTTGAATGGGAGGTTTAAAAAATGGTGGAGTTGAATGGAGGTTGGTGGTAAAGAGTTGAATGGTGGTTATTGTAGAGAATGAAAATTAAATAAATAAATGAAATAAAGTTGGCTACTTTAATTACAATAGAATAAAAAAGAAGAAAATAAATAGTGGAGAATTTACAAGCGAAGACAAACAACATGTACACATTTTTTTACTTTTCTAATATGTATTTTTTTGTCTTTTTAATAAGAGATATTTACAATGACAAAATATAATAAAATACTACAATTAAAATATAACACAATCATGATATTTTGTATTTTTAGTAATAAAAAAGGAAGAAGGAATGAATATGTACATAATATACAATGTACATTTAGGTCCCAAAATCCAACTTTTACAAATGAGCTCCGATTTTAATGAAACCACTTCCGTTGGATAGATAATTTTCTAACTTGAACTTTAAAAATGAGTTTGGTGAATTTGGAGTTCATACGGAGCGGGAATTTAGCTTGGAAGTTGGTCTTTACGGCTTTTTCTCTTTGGGATCTAAGGGCACTTATTTGAGGTAAATTTTGTTTTGTATTTTTGTACCTTTATATACATTGATATGAACAGTTTGGAGAAAGAATTAGACAAAAAGGAGTTAAAATGAAATTATTAAAAATAGATGAAGTTTTGGGCTATTTACATGTATAAAACTCCTTTGATTTTTGCGGCTTTTTATGTGTAATTCATTTTGTACAATCTAATATACAATAATTAGTGTATTTTATTTACAAGAGTTATTTTGTTAATTTATTGATTTTATGTACATTTTTATGAGCTTTTACTCAGGGATTTTGCTAAGATCAAGATATTGAGATGATGAATCGTGGATTCATCAGGAGGTTAATTCGTCCAAGGTGGATATCATCAAGAAACTCAATCCACCATCCAATTTGTGGCAGTTACGATCTTTTCTTGAGATTATCAGTTTCTACCGACATTTTATTCACGACTTCAGCAGGATTGCCTGACCATTGACTGATCTGCTGATGAAAGACACCGAGTTCATTGTAGATGATAAGTGTCTTGTATCATTTGAGACTCTTAAAGGCTTAGTTGTTGAGGCTCCTATCCTTCAACCGCCTGATTGGTCTCTCCCGTTCGAGATCATTATGGATGCCTTTGATTTTGGATATGTGTGACGCCCCCCCCCCCCCTCCGGCTACCGAAACCGACAAGACGGGAGTGTCGGACCTACGGTTTAAATACGTCCATGATCTATGATACTCAGCAAACCATCTTATGCGTAATAGATCAACATTTGAAATATAAATAACAATAGGAGAATAGTATAAAATGGAAAGAAGAATGCAACATCCATTCTCATTGATAATGTTTATCAAGTCCATAACCATAGAATGAGATACATCACATAACTATAAACCTGTAGAAGAAGTTCTCCAATATCTCATTACATACCAATCAACAATAACATAAATAATGTGGAAGTAAATAAGTTACTCTAAGTAGAACGCACCCTACTTGGTGCAAGTATGACGTAAAAGGTCCGATCTCCTCAAAGACCGCCACGGTGGCGGTTGCTGCTCGGGTACACCTGTTGGGTTCACATGAGGGTAACGTTATGAGCAATTGCCCAGTAATGGGACAACACTATAATGACAAATAGAGGGATAAGGAATGAATGCATACTCATTTTCACTTAATGGCATATGCAAGTATTGTAAAAATTTAGAAAGAACACCAAGTCATCTTAATTCTCATTCGATGACATTGATTCTATTTATTTATAAAAATAATCATTGAGTATTCCCACAATATTCTTGATATTTCTACAAGTTGGTTAGAGTCTAAGCGGTATAAAATTTATGACATCTGGTCATTGTCATTTCTGGTATTATTTTAGCACACGCAAGTACGCGACTCGTAGGCCTCCGCTACGCGGGAACTTGTTTGTCTTCTTGGATAAACCTCTAAGTATCTCTGTTCAACTAGAACAGGAAAAGGTCTAAACCTCAAATTCTCCAACTTCAAACCATATCCCGGAATAACTCTAACAATATTATTACTCGAAATAGAATTTGATGCGGCCACATCCAATTCCACTCCAAGTCCTAATATCGTGTATAAGTGTGAAATCAAGAAGATCAACCGTTGCCACCTGCCAGCTCCGTCGAGCGACTCCGGAAACAACCGAGCTGCTAGGTGCAATGTCACCCAACTCGTTCGTTGGGGTCGCGACCCTCATGGTATCTACCTGAGTCCCTAAGGTGCATGTCCAATCCCTTACAATGCCTTACTCCATCTACCCGTTCATTGTGATATATCACCCATAGGATAATTTTAAAAAAACATTGCAATATGTGTGTACGACATGCGAGTTTAATCGTTCGTCGCACTTTTGATATATTCATACTTCATAGTTACTATTTTAGTTACGATAATCGATGTATGCATTTGGCAATGGTTGCAAGTGAGACATATTTCAAACTACCACCGTAACTTTACAGCCATGTACGCACATTCGCCATTTAGAAATTCACTTTTACTGTATAATGATCTATAAGGCATCAACTAAAAGAAGTATTTGAATTATTTTCAATATCGATGTGTTATTTATAAAACAAACATTTATAAAACAAAGAAGGAGATATTTAACAAATCCAAAAAAAAACTTCAGTGCAGTTTTATTGCATACTCGGTGATATAAAATATTACATATCAAGACATGTGTACGTTATTTTAATAGAAATGTTAACCTTCCATTGATTTAATTATAGATTTAAGTAGGGAATGATCATTAAACAACATGCTCCTAATGAACGTCCACACAAACAATTTTTTTAAAATCATTAGGCATCACGATGGATCGAATAAGGCAACATGTTACAGATAATTGTAAAGTGCTGATATTCCTGGAGTCATAACGGTTACAAGGTAACCTCCATTTTTTTCTTTGTGAACTGAAAACATATCTTATTCTTAATAGGTCATGAAAAGCTAATTAAAAGCAATTTAAAGTGACAATACATTTCCATTTTAGGTTATTATTAGTGTAGAGAGATAGAACATAACGTGCATATTAATTTGACAACTTTACATTAACAATGATTTTGTAGGCATACCCATAATTTAACTTATCGTTGGAAAAACAAAATCACAAGAAATCTTTGCGTAATTAATCAAGCCATATAGTTCAAGTATATGAAAGATCTAGAAATCTGATCTTCTGTTCCCAAAATTAAAAGGAGAAGTTACTTGTGATATTAGAGATGCCCAAAAAAACTAATCTAATGGTCATATAAACCCAAAATTCTTAGACTAACTAATAATTCTAGAGTATATCACAACCTGGACTCGATTATCCTTGAGGACGTTTGGAAATTGTCATGTTATTGTTCCTACCTCGCCCACATTATTCAAAACAATTAGTTAACCAGGGGAGATTCTTTAACAAGGAGATGTTGGAAAATGTAATCTACAATATTTGGATACTACACGGATCAATATCTAAATGGTGACATCTAGATTCGACGAAGATTACAAAACAGAAGATATCTTACGGCTCTATTGATCACACGTCTTGGTTTGATAAAGCATGCAAATCCAACAGCAAAGTGGTAAGGGTTTCCTTACGATTAAAATTCACAGCATAAAGATACCTAGGGCTCTAAAATGTTCCAACAAAATCTCAAAAATCATGTGAAACCAACAGCAAGAGGGGGTATTTATCGTTACCTCCGAGGATGTTCCCTCGGGATCTCCTCTCACACGGAATTGATATTTCCGTCTCTCGATGGTAGCACGAATGTGTATGCGAAGGTGACCTCGAGCTTTACAACGTGATGATGGTCGCGGATCTTCGATTGGAACTCCTTCTCCGATGTCGACGTCAGCCCTCCGACGATAAAATCGACCAAGGTGATGGCGCTCCAAATAGAGGGAAAGAT
Organism: Ottelia alismoides; assembly: GCA_037367405.1. Taxonomy (NCBI): domain Eukaryota; kingdom Viridiplantae; phylum Streptophyta; class Magnoliopsida; order Alismatales; family Hydrocharitaceae; genus Ottelia; species Ottelia alismoides. Next base: position 530,578 of record JAZKJV010008065.1, on the reverse strand, counting down.
GGTGGTGGCTACTGCTTTGAGAGAACAGCCTATCATCTCCTATTTATAGAAGGAGAGGTGGATTTGGATCTCGATTCGGATCCGGTTCGGATTCATATATGGGTCCCGACAATGATACGTAAAACAATGATAACTTGAGCTAGGAATGTCGGAATTGGGTGTTCTTGGGCTCCTTAGAAAGATCTCGATGAGATCAACTTAATGGTGTGATTATTTGAATTTTTTGGATGTCAAAAATTCTCTAGATTTTAGGAAAAAGAAAAATTCGGGGTTTCACATCATAAAAATCTTAAAGGAAGTCTCATCCTCGAGACATAGGATTTAACGTATAATTTTCGAATGTGGTGTAGATTCAAGCATAAAAATCTTAAAGAGAACGAAACCCAGAAAAATCTTAAAGAGGATTGAAATAGGGTCTCGTCAACATACCTTCAAAAAGATAGGGGTATTTTTGTCGCATATCTGCCTCTAGCTTCCATGTGGCCTCCTCAACATTCTGACTTTGCCACAATACCTTGACCAAAGGAATGTCTTTCCGTCATAACCTCTTGACTTCCCGATCTAAAATCTGCACGGGTGACTCAGGAAAAGACAAATTCGGTTAAACCGCGAGGTCCTCATAGCTAATCACATGTCGAGGGTCTCGAATATACTTCCGGAGGTTTGACACACGGAATACACCATGCACGCCTGCCAAGTGAGGGGGGAGTGCTACTCGGTATGCTACCTTCCCAATACGAGATAAAATCTCGAAAGGGCCAACGAACTGTGGTGTCAACTTGCCCTTGACACCAAATATTTGAAACCTCTCATTGGATATACTTCTAAGAATACAAAGTCTCCGACATCAAACTCAAGATCACGACGTCTATGATCAGCATAGCTCTACTAGCGGCTTTGTGCAGCCAATAATTTCTTTCTAGCCATCTCTACCGCCCTTGTTGTATCCTCGATTATCTGAGTAGAATACATCTCTTTATCACTCACTTCCTGCCAACACAAGGGAGTGATGCATCTCCGCCCATATAGTGTCTCAAAAGGTGCCATGCCAATACTAGCATGGTAGCTGTTATTATAAATGAACTCCACCAAAGGAGGTGATCCTTCCAAGATCTTTGCCACTCAATGGCACATGCTTTGAGTAGGTCCTCAAGGGTCTGAATTGTCCTTTCTGATTGTCCATCTGTCTGCGGACGATAAGCTGAACTAAGACACAGTTCAGTTTTTAGGGCCTTCATGAATTCTCCCCAATAATGCGACGTGAAACGAGAGTCCCTATCAGATACAACCTCCTTGGGAATTCCATGCAAGCGAATAACATGTTGAATATATAGTTTGGCCCAATCCACTGGAGTGCATGTCATGTTCACGGGAATAAAATGTGCAGACTTATTCAACCGGTCCACAATAACCCAAATAGCATCATATCCACCTACTGTACGAGGTAAAGATGTCACGAAGTCCATAGAGATACTCTCACATTTCCACAACAGAATAGGAAGTGACTGTAACAAGCCAGGAGGACCCTTGTGCTCTGCCTTCACCAACTGACAAGTAAGGCAACGACTGACATGTTCTGCAACATCTCTCTTCATCCCCTCCCACCAAAAGTGATGATGGAGGTCTCTATACATCTTGGTACCTCCTGGATGAATAGATAATCTATAACAGTGAGCCACGTCTAGGAAGTCTCTCCTTAAATCATCATCATTAGGGACACACAGACGATCTCCCTTCCATAAGATGGACTCACATACTCTGAATCCATCAAACTCCTCCTTCAGGCATCGATGGAATAAGTCTTGTAATTTCTGATCGGTTTGCTGACCATGCACAATCCTGTCCCATAATCCACTATACTTGGCAGGTACAGTTACAACATCTGTAGTACTATCAAATGGGTGCCACTCACTGAGGGCCGTGAGCATATCCCAAGTTTGTAGCCATGTTGCAGTACCTCCGGTATGTGTTCTCCTACTCAAAGCATCCGCCACTACATTCCCTTTACCCGGATGGTAAGAGATAGTGCAGTCATAATCCTTCAATAGCTCCATCCATCGCCTTTGCCTCATATTCATCTCTCGCTGGTCAAAGATATATTTGAGACTCTTATGATCTGTAAAAATCTCAAACGTGACCCCATATAAATAGTGACGCCATATCTTCAACGCGAAGACTATAGCAGCCAATCCAAGTCATGAGTAGGGTAGTTCCGTTCATGGTTCTTCGATTGTCGTGATGCATATGCTACGACATGACCATGTTGCATCAACGTCGCTCCTAAACCCTCCTTTGAAGCATCAGTATACACCGTAAAGTCTAAGGGGCCTGAAGGAAGGGTGAGAATCGGAGCACTGGTCAGTCTCTCTTTCAATGTACGAAAGCTCCGCTCGCACTTGTCGCTCCAAACGAAAGGGACATCTTTCTGTGTCAAATGAGTAAGTGGGAGAAAAAGTTGCGAGAAGTCCCTAACAAAACATCTGTAGTAGCCGGTAAGGCCTAAGAAACTGCGTATCTCGGTAACTATTTTGGGTTGCTCCCAGGACATGACTGCCTCTATCTTGGTTGGATCAACTGCTACACCTACTCCTGAAATTACATGACCGAGGAAAGTTACTTCAGTAAGCCAAAATTCACACTTGTTGTATTTTGCATACAACTTGTGTTCTCTGAGTGTCTCAAGAATAGTATGGAGATGATGCTCATGCTCATGCTCATCACGTGAGTAGATCAAGATATCATCAATGAACACTACCATAAAACGATCTAAGTATGGACGGAAAATTCTGCTCATCATGTCCATGAACGTGGCAGGTGCGTTCGTGAGCCCAAACGACATAACCACAAACTCATAGTGGTCGTATCTGGTACGAAAAGCATATTTAAGCACATCTGTGTCCATGATTCTCAATTGATGATAACCTGATCGTAGGTCAATCTTTGAGAATACCGCTGCACCTTGCAACTGATCTAAAAGATCATCTACTCGTGGAAGTGGGTAACGGTTCTTTACCATCTTTTTATTCAATTGCATGTAATCGATGCACAAGCGCGTAGACCCATCCTTCTTCTTTACGAAGAGGACAGGTGCTGCCCAAGGTGATGTACTGGGACATATAAATTCCTTTTCCAATAACTCCTGCAGTTGTACTTTGAGCTCCCTGAGTTCGGCTGGTGCCATTCTGTATGGAGGAATGGAGATCGGTTGTGTGTCGAGTATCAAAGTAATCTCGAACTCGATCTCCCTTTCTGGCGGTAGTCCAGGTAATACCTCTGGGAATACATCAGGAAAATCTTGTACAATTTTGACGTCTTCAATCATACGATCTTCGACGGGTAACTCCACCACATGGGCGAGAAAACCTATGCAGTCCTGATCGAGCATGTGTTGGGCCGTCAATGCCGATACATACAAAACCTCACTATCTGAGGTACGTCCATAAAACTGAAAGGTAGGTATGCCTGGGAGACGGAACACTATTGTCTTCTCGAAACAATCAAGGCATGTGTGATATTGCTCGAGCCAATCCATACGTAAGATGACATCAAAATCTTCTAATTGAGCGAGTAAAAGATATGCGGGCAATATGTGCCCGCCGATCTGCACTGCTACATTCTCCAGTGCTTGTCGCACTATGAATAATTGGCCCCCTGGGCCCTTGATGTAGTAAGGAGATGGAACACAGACTGACTCTTTATCTAACTTGGACACTAATCGATGTGCTAGAAAAGAATGCATAGCTCCCAAATTAAATAAAGCATGTAAGAATATACCATGCACTGAAATCATACCTCGCACAACAGCTCCTGAGGCATGGGCCTACTCCTATGTGATTGCATTCAATTGTCCCTGCAGGTGTGATGGGGCATTAGAACCTGCAGCACTGAAGGTTTGTCGTGGTGGAGGACGTTGAAATCCTCGACCTCCACGACGAGAAGCTGATCCATGTGACTGTGCGGGTGAGAAGGTTGGTTCTACACTTGGTTGATGACTGCCTGAGCTGCTGGCAAGTAAGGGACACTTGGCCTTGAAATGGCCCGACTGTTGGCAGTGGAAACACCTACGATCTCCTGGCTGAGAAAAGGAGCCTCCTGAGACAAGGCTAGCACCTCTCGTCTTACGATTCTTAGAGTGTGTAGAAGAGCGGAAGGAAGTAGTATCGTGACTCGTCAGGCCTCGCTCCAAAGTAGGTGTAGGAGCAAACCTGCTAATGGTAGGAGTGTTCGCCACTGGGTGGAAACGACGCTCTCTACAAGCTCTATAGAAATCTCAACGAGTAGATCTCCCTGACTGATGTGGTTGGAAATGTGATGGACTCCCCTGAAGTCGACTCTGATTTGTCTCCATCTTGGTAGATTTAGCAGCTACCTCCTTGATGGAAGTGAAATCCATGCAGATAGTTGGTATTGCACATCGTCACGCAATCCCCGAATATAATTCTGTAAATTCTCCTCAGGAAAAGCAGTAGTCGCTGGTGAGTGGCGGGAAAGTTCAGTATAGCGAATGAGGTATTCTTGGGCCGTCATTAACCCGTGCTTCAGTTCAGCAAACAGTCTCCTCTGATCCTCAACCCAGTGGTCAGGATAGAACTGGCTACGAAACTCGTCAAGAAATACTTTCCCTGCTATGGGATCCTCCAGATGTTCCTTGGTGGCGTACCACCAACGTTCAGCGTAACCTGCTAGTGAAAATTCCACGAATGTAAGCCAAGACTCTTCAGGAGCATGGATCATCCGTAAGACCTTAGATATGTGATCCATCCATAGCTCAGCCTCATCTGGTGTACCTGTGCCGAAGAATTGGGTCACCTTGGACCTCTGGTAGGCTGCATAAGATGTGTGATGTTTCTGCAATGCCTCTAAATGCTCCGACCCTTCAGGGTTTAGAGACACCGAAGGATGAATATTGCTCTCTTCCTCACGAGAAGGTTGATAAGAGGAATCTTCCTGCTAAAGGAGCCTCTGTTCCAATGCCTCCTGACGTTGTTGTATACCCTGCACGGCTTGAACTAGTAAGGCCAGATGCTGTGCAACATCAGGGTCAACACGAGGCGGCATGATTCCCTGCGAGAATCATTATATTAGAGATTTTTTTATTAGAGACAATGGACATATTAAGCATGACTTGAACTATTCTCCTTAAACTGATGACGAAGTCAAAAGACTTATCGTTGTATTTATAATTCAAATCCCACTGATAATCTAATATGCAAAAGAGAGAATGGAGTATCGGGCTCTGATACCATTTGTGACGCCCCGCCACTCCGGCTACTGAAACCGACGAGACGGGAGTGTCGGACCTACGGTCCAAGTATACCCATGATCTATGATACTCAGAAACATTTGAAATATAAATAACAACTGGAGTATAGTATAAAATGGAAAGAAGAATGCAACATCCATTATCATTGATAATGTTCATCAAGTCCATAACCATAGAATGAGATACATCACATAACTATAAACCTGTAGAAAAAGTTCTCCAATATCTCATTACATACCTCTCAACAATAACATAAATAATGCGGAAGTAAATAAGTTACTTCAAGTAGAACGCACCCTACTTGGTGTAAGTATGACGTAAAAGGTCTGATCTCCTCAAAGACCGCTACTGTGACGGTTGTTGCTCAGGTACACATGTTGGGTTCATATGAGGGTAACATTATGAGCAATTGTCCAATAACGAGATAACACTACAATGACAAATATAGGGGTAAGGAAAGAATGCATACTCAACTTTACTTAATGGCATATGCATGTATTGTAAAAATTTAGAAAGAACACCAAGTCATTATAATTCTCATTCGATGACATTGATTCTATTTATTTATAAAAATAATCATTGAGTATTCCCACAATATTCTTGATATTTCTACAAGTTGGTTAGAGTCTAAACGGTATAAAGTTTCCGACATCTGGTCATTTGTCATTTCCGGAAATATTTTAGCACACGCAAGTACGCGACTCGCAGGCCTCCGCTACGTGGAAACTTGTTTGTCTTCTTGGATAAACCTCCAAGTATCTCTGTCCAACTAGAACAGGAAAAGGTCTAAACCTCAAATTCTCCAACTTCAAACCATATCCCGGAACACCTCTCACAATATTATTACTCGAAATAAATTTGATGCGGCCACATCTAATTCCACTCCAAGTCCTAACATCGTGTATAAGTGCGAAAGCAAGAAGGTCAACCGTTGCCACCTGCCAGCTTCGTCTAGCGACTTTGGTTACAACAGGGCTGCTAGGTGCAATGTCACCCAACTCGCCCGTTGGGGTCGCGACCCCCATGGTATCTACCCGAGGCCCTAAGGTGCATGTCCAATCCCTTATGATGCCTAACTCCATCAACCCGTTCATTGTGATATATCACCCATAGGATAATTATAAAAAAAACATTGCAATATGTGTGTACGACATGCGAGTTTAATCGTTCGTTGCACTTTTGATATATTCGTACTTCACAGTTACTATTTTAGTTATGATAATCGATGTATGCATTTGGCGATGGTTGCAAGTGAGACATATTTGAAACTACCACCTTAACTTTACAACCATGTACGCACATTCGCTATTTAGTAATTCACTTTTACTGTATAATGATCAATAAGGCATCAACTAAAAGAATTATTTGGAATATTTTCAATTATCGAGTGTGTTATTTATAAAACAACCATTTATAAAACAAAGAAGGAGACATTTAACAAATCCAAAAAAACTTCAGTGCAGATTTATTGCATACTCGTGATATAAAATATTACATTTCAAGACATGTGTACGTTATTTTAGTAGAAATGTTAACCTTCCATTGATTTAATTATAGATTTAAGTAGGGAATGATCATTAAACAACATGCTCCTAATGAACGTCCACACTAACAATTTTTTTTAAATCATTAGGCATCACGATGGATCGAATAAGGCAACATGTTACAGATAATTGTAAAGTGCTGATATTCCTGGAGTCATAACGGTTACAAGGTAACCTCCATTTTTTTCTTTGTGAACTGAAAACATATCTTATTCTTAATAGGTCATGAAAAGCTAATTAAAAGCAATTTAAAAGTGACAATACATTTCCATTTTAGGTCACTATTAGTGTAGAGAGATAGAACATAACGTGCATATTAATTTAACAACTTTACATTAACAATGATTTTGTAGGCATACCCTTAATTTAAGTTATAGTTGGAAAAACAAAATCACAAGACATCTTTGCGTAATTAATCATGCCATATAATTCAAGTATATGTAAGATCTAGAAATCTGATCTTCTCTTCCCGAAATTAAAAGGAGAAGTTACTTGTGATATTAGAGCAGGGCCGACCCTGGGCATAGTTTTGAAGTGCAAATGCCCAGGGCCCATTAGCTTTAGGGGCCCAAAATATATGTGATATGGTTTTTAGCTTATAAATAAAATAACATCTTTCTTAGTGGGTCCTTATAAAATTGAATTTTCGGTGAAACAACTCACTAAAAAATGGGTCCTTACATATTTAAATTTTCGCTGAATAACTCGATGTTAAAACTAAAAATTTAATGAGATTATATAAGGGTCGATTGTTCTCAAAAAATATAATCTTTTATTTTATACTTGATTGTAAACACACTAGGGACAATTTTCTCTTAGTAAAAAAAATCGCAAGGGCTCTTTTTTTTCTTTTGCCTAGGGCCCATGAAAAGTCAGGGACGGTACTGTATTAGAGATGCCCAAAAAAATAATCTAATGGTCATATAAACCCAAAATCCGTAGACTAACTAATAATTCTAGAGTATATCACAACCTGGACTCGATTATCCTTGAGGACGTTTGGAAATTGTCATGTTATTGTTCCTACCTCGCCCACATTATTCAAAACAATTAGTTAACCAGGGGAGATTCTTTAACAAGGAGATGTTGGAAAATATAGTCTACAATATTTGGATACTACACGGATCAATATCTAAATGGTGACATCTAGATTCGACGAAGATTACAAAAACAGAAGATATCTTACGGCTCTATTGACCACCCATCTTGGTTTGATAAAGCATGCAAATCCAACAACAAAGTGGTAAGGGTTTCCTCACGATTAAAATTCACGGCATAAAGATACTTAGGGTTCTAAAATGTTCTAATAAAATCTCAAAAATCGTGTGACACCAATAGCAAGAGGGGGTATTTATCGTTACCTCCGAGGATGTTCCCTCGGGATCTCCTCTCACACGGAAATGATATTTCCATCTCTCGATGGTAGCACGAATGCGTGTGCGAAGGTGACCTCGAACTTTCCTACGTGATGATGGTCGCGGATCTTCGATCGGAGCTCCTTCTCTGATGTTGACGGCGGCCCTCCGACGATAAAATCGACCAAGGTGGTGGTGCTCCAAAGAGAGGGAAAGATGATGGTGGCTAGGGCTTTGAGAGAGCAGCCTACCGTATCCTATTTATAGAAGGAGAGGTGGATTTGGATCTCGATTCGGATCCGGTTCGGATTCATATATGGGTCCCGACTATGTTACGTAAAACAATGATAACTAGAGATAGGAATGTTGGAATTGGGTGTTCTTGGGCTCGTTGGAAAGATCTCGACGAGATCCACGTAATGATGTGATTATTTGAATTTTTTGGATGTCAAAAATACTCCAGATTTTAGGAAAAAAATTCGGGGTTTCACATTATGCTGGAATAGAGGAGGGATGGAGCACAATTTTCCATTCAATACGCTAGTCGTACATTGGATGCCGCTCAACGGAACTACACAGCCACAGAGAAAGAGATGCTAGTCGTAGTTTTTGCTTTAGACAAATTCCGATCATATATTCTTCGATCTAAAGTGACTATCTATACAGATGACACCTCCATCAGGTACCTCATGGTGAAGAAGGATGCCAAAGCGAGACTGACTAGATGGATCCTTCTACTCCAAAAGTTGATATTGAGATTAAGGATAAACCTGGAGTCAAGAATGTGGTGGCGGATCATCTCTTCCATTTGGAACATCTTAAATAATATGAGCAGATTGATCCCATTACAGAGACCTTCCAAGATGAGGCAATCCTCTCTCCCATGGTATGCTAATATTGTGAACTATCTTGTTGCCAAGAAATTCTCACAAGGTTGGCCTAAACAATGACTTGAGACTTTCCTTGTGAAGGCCAAGTCCTGCCCTTGGGAGGATTCCATCCTTTTTCATGAAGAAGGGGACAGAGTCTGGCGTTGGTGCGTTCCTCAGGAGGAGCACCACAGCATCGTCACATACTGCCATGCTTGAGGCAGGAGGACATCATTCTGGGAGGAGAAAAGCACAGAAAGTGCTCCAATCCAGCCTATGGTGGTCTACCCTCTTCAAGGATTCTGATGAATTCATGGAGAGGTATACTGACTGTCAGAGGATGGGCACCTGCGAAGAGTGTGATATGATGTTGATGCATCCCATTCACTTATGTGAGTTTTTTGATGCATGGGGCATTGATTTCATGGGTCCATTCCCTAAGAGTCAGGGATTTGAGTACATTCTGTTGATTGTTGATTATGTGAGTCATTGGGTTGAGGCCATACCCGTACGAACCTCATATGCAAAGACTGTTTGCAGATTTTGAGGAAGAATATCATTTCACAGTTTGAGGTTCCTAGAGTATTGATATCTGACGGGAGGTCTCACGTTATCAATGACAAGGTAAAGGCCCTTGCTAACGAGTTCATCATAGACCATTGAGTTGCCACTCCATACCATCCTCAGACCAATGGTCTTGCTGAAATGTCGAACAAGGAGATCAAGACTATATTGCAGAAGGTAGTCCGCCCAAACCAAAAGGATTGGTCACTGCTTTCGGACTCGGTCTTGTGGGCATATCAAACTTCCTTCAAGACTCCGTTGGGGACGTCTCCCTTTCATCTTGTTTAAGGCAAACCCCGCCATTTACCTGTTGAGATTAAGCATAAGTCACTATGGGTTCTAACTGAGATATTATTAGATTTAGATAGTATAGGAGATCAAAGAAAGGCAAAATTGGTAGCCTTAGAGGAGCTTAGTGATACAGCCTTTTCAAACAACCTACAATATAAGGAGCGAATAAAGGAATGGCATGATTCTCACATCAGGTGTAAGCAGTTTGAGCCAGATCAGAGAATATGGTTGTTCGATACTGGGCTTAGATTATTTCCAGGGAAATTATAGAGTAAGTGGAAAGGACCATACCTGGTCCGAAAGGTTCATGACAATGGTAGTATCGACATATTTGATATATCATCTGAGTCCACCTTTCCCATCAATGTTCAGCTTCTCTAGCCATATCTAGACCATAATCCGTTAATCATTGATGTCACCCCGATTCATTATGCATGAGATGTGGTCTTTGACTCACATCAGTTGCATCTCGTGTCAGATTATTATTGTCTTCCACCTTGTATAGATCAAGATTCCATATCACCTCATTCTTTTGTCTAACATCCCATCTGCATCTTGTAATTATGTTATACTTAGGGTGTACTCTATCCTAAGTATAAGGGGGTGTCAGATTTTTTATTATTCTTTTGATTCTTTTTACCTTTGTTTTTCTTCCTATACTTAGGGATATTTTACCCTAAGTATAGGGGAGGTAGACCCTATACATTATTTCACTCAGTTTTCTCTTTATGTACAGTCTGCTATGCTTCGGATTACTTGATCCTAAGTATAGGGGGGTCACTGACTTCTATTCATTCTATTCTTTTATTCATCGTTCTAGTATAGCCTTTCTTTTCACTTCCCTATACTAAGCACGAGTTATGTCTTCTTCATCACTCTTTGATCACTCTGAGGACATCGTTCCAGCTAAGTATAGGGGTGTCGTATATATTACCTATATACTTTAGCCATAACTCATACATTGTGTGAGTGTTTTAATAAATGAAATGGCTAAAAATCACAAAGTAAAAATCACAAAAATTCAAAAAAAAGTTCTTGTACGTAAAATTCTTTCTTTCACATATGTAGCTATATATAAAACTCTTTTTAAACAAATGTTTGTAAAAATGTTTTGCTTGTAAAATGTTTGTAAATATTTTTGTATCAAAATTATATATATAGTTCAAAATTTTTGTAAAATGTTTGAAAAATAAAAGTTTGCAAAAAACCCTTGTGTAAACATTTGTAAATAGTTTGCAAAACTTCTGCATCCATGCATACATTCAAACATTTTCAAAACTTTTGCATATTTTAAAAAAAACTTTGCGTAAAAATATTTTTGTAAATATTTGTATATTCTTCTGAATTATAGTTGACATTTAAACTAGTCTGGAATTAAATTGGAAAATGGAGCTTGTTTAAAAGCTTAATTCACCTAATTCTAAGAGGAACTTTATAGGATTTGGGGTTAAGACTTTTCAGGTCTATTGGTGACTTAGTTTTTTGAGTGCACTAGGTTATGTTTACATGTCATCTTGTTGAGCCTAAGTAGATTACTTAACAACGCACACATGACTCTCATAGACAATGGCTTTACTTGCACCAGTACCATACACATGGCTCCCTACGGATGAGGTGATGAGGAGGCAGTTTCCTTTAGCTTGGGGTAGCATACGAGTGAAGTACTTCTAGGCGGAACCTCTCATCTTCCTTTAGGGAGGGAAGTGCTTCTCAACTTGGTCTGGCGGTGTTGAGTTCTAAAGACAGGAGTTGTGAGTTGTAATAATGCTTCAAAAGAGGGATAGTCTACTGGCTCAAGAGGAAAAAGTCCTTATGTATATATTTTACACCAAGTAGATATGTTGTACATATGCACAATAAAAAGAAAAGTGTAAAACTCCAAAAAAAGTGTACATGCATGATTGAATATAAAATGCCTACCGGAGTGTATATAGTCAAATAAAGCAAAGCTTACGTTAGCCTGATTGAAAATAAAAATGCCTACCAGAGTGTATATAGTCAAATAAAGCAAATCTTATGTTATACCTTCTCATATCATGAAGCTTGCAGTGGGAGACTTAGCTACATTGGTTGGGCTCCCAGGGATACATGGCTACACTGGTCGTGATTCATTCTCTTCTTTCCTCTCTTCTTGAGCCTGTTGCACTTGAACTTAGAAGGGAATACCCTGCTCCTCGAGGAAAGAGCAACTAGAGTGAGGAATTAGAGTTACCTTGTTGAGGGGGTTGTTTCTTTGTCATTTCTGAGGTGTGGAGCTAATATCTTACACAATACAAGGAAAGATTCATGGTCACTAGAGTTTGTGTATGTAGAATTGTTTTGATCTTGATTATTGAGGAGTTTTAACCATAGATTGGTGGAACTTAGAGGTCGTTGAGTCTTGCACCTAGCTCCAAATAAGGTTCCGACAAACTAATAATCCAAAGGTCTGAATGAGCTCCATACTCCAATTTAATCAAGACAAGTTTAACAATCAATCTTGAATCTCCTTCTTTTTCTTTTCTTTCCTTTTCCACTTCTTTTTCAAATAAGAGTTTGCAAAGGGACTAGGAAAGGTAAATTATAGGAGGGTCATGAATCCCAGATTCTTGCGCTTTATTCTTTTTTTTAGTTATTTATCTTGGCAAAGCATCATGTAAATAGGTGTAAATACAATAAGTTAGCATTCAACATGCATGTGGTAACTTTGTATAATTAGCATGTATTTGTGAAAAAATAAAAGAATAAAGGAAAAGAAAAAGGAAGGAAGTATTTAGAATAAATACAGAGTGACCCGAACCCCAACTGAAGGTCAAGCCTTGACCTGATCACCAAAGAAAATAAGTAGAGAGTGATAGGGCTTACTCTATGTTGTACATATTACTTATATATGTAGATAATTATTTTTCATAAAATAAAAATAAAATATTCTTTTTACCTCCTTGTATAAAGTCCTAAAAATAAAAAAAATAAAATAAAATCTAGAAAATTAAAATAAAAATAAAATCCTCTCTCACTTGTACAAAATGCATGTTTATATGTCTCACTCCCTATTTATTATATACCTATAAATAGAACTTAAAATAAAATAAAAAGTTATATTGTACTCCAAAAATTATGTTGAAAATAAATAAAATACAAATAGAGGTATTTGTATAAAAATAACAAAATAAAAATTATTGTACATAATACATAAGTATATTATACATGTATATAATATTAAACATTGTATACAAAATAATTTATTTTTCATACAAATAAATTAAACATCACAAAAAAATTCTTGAAAAAGAATAAATATTTTTTCATTATACTAATTTTTCATTTAAATTTATTTATTATTTTTAATTTAATTATCTGTATTTTTCTTTCATGTTTTCTCCTGTAGCCCATTTTGCCCACATCCTAGGCGGCCTCTGATTTGGCCACCTTAGATTGTTGACCTTGGTCAACTGGTCCCCCTCGAGTCTCTTGCGTCGCGAGCTTCATTTTCACCCGCTTTTCTCCCAACTATATAAGACCGACCCAAGCTCCATTTCACCTAATCGGTTTGCCCCGATTAGAGGCAGTGGATCCCTATCCCTCGTCTGTTGATCCCTTCCTCGATCCGTGCCTCGGTTTGCAAGCGCATCCCCAACTTCTCGGACCCCCACACCTACATAACCTGCATGAGCCCCCTCCTCTTCCACCACCGTTTGCTACTCCACCTCTTCGATTGTGCCTGCTTCTACCTTTCCAGAGTGGCAGCGATAGAGGGTGAAAGAGAGGGCATGCTTTGGGGCGTGGTAACCCTAGGTCCTACAAGCTTTGCCTCTGCTCCACTGCGAAGAGCTCCAGCCTCTAGAACCACCGTCCATTTAGGCTTTTACCTCCATGGATTACATTCACGACTCCCAGGCAATCTTCCTCCATCTCCAGGTACCTTCGATACCATCCATTTTCGCTTGAATCATTCACTTCCTTCACAGAACAGTACACCTCCGACCACCGTACCCATTCCATCATTTCGTCGCACTGCGACTTTCCTACACCCCCCTCCGACTTCCTTTCTCTTCTCCGATAGCACTGCAACCTCCCACGTCACTCCAGCCCTTGATTTGTAGCCCTGACACAGGTTGAATCCCTCATTCACCGGAGACTTGTCCGTTCACTGACCCCCCCTGATTTGTGATGCCTTCAACGCCCTAACCCACACCGGAACCATCTTCTGATCAAGATCTTTCTTCCTACAGGGCAGAGGTGTGTCCCGACATCTTTTGAAGGTCGTGAACACCACATGAAAGGCCTCGGGTATACCAGTCACCCCCAGGGCCTCTCGCTTGTCCTGGACCCTTCCAAGCCTTCCTGCAACTGCAGAAAGTCATCACCGGTTTATTACACTCCTTTGCGGCTTGAGAGAACGTCGGAGCCGCGCATAATCGACGGAAGAAACTCATCGGAGCCGAGTTCTTCCCCGTTCTTCTAGGAGACCCCTCCGTCGTCCGATCGGAGCTTGCTCTAGGTCTAATCTTAGTCATTGATCTCCTGATCGTATGATCCATCTGAGGTTCTTGTCAGCGCCGTCCATCGTCGAAGAGGTACCATCAGATCTCACTCGTTCATCTATAAGTGGGCCTCCTCCTGTCATTGTATAGTGCATAATAAAGGGGTAAACTTCACCTAACCCCTTTCTATTTCTGCTTTTCTTATTTAATCCTGTAATTATTTATAGTGTTTGAAAATAGTTTGGATATTTTGCAGTCAGACCCTTGTACTTTTCTATAGTTGTGTTTTAGTCCTGTGTATCTGAACTCACATGTAGTTCCACGTGCTTAGTGGATTATTTGCATTATATTCCCTGTACTTCATGGATGCTACATTTTGAATGGGAACTTTTTAGTATTTGCATCTATGCCCTTTGAGCCTGTATCACATGTATTGCGCATGTTTGTTTGGCTAATTTATAGATAAGGCCCTTAGCTTTAAATCATATTATTATTTGGCCTACAACGTTAAAATAAGTACAAATAGGTCCCTACTAGTTTTGTGCATTGTTTTTAATCAAATAGTTACTAAATCAACTCCAAAAATTCCATAAAAATTATAGTAAGATCCTGCAAACACGTTATATTTATGATAATTTTTGTGAATTAATTTAGTTTCATTTGATATTTTCTAAAAATCAAAAACATTTAAAAATTACTTTATCTATTTTATAAAATATATAAAAATTCTAAAATTTGTTTGAAAAAATCCAAAAAATCGTTTATGTTTGTTTTTGTATGTTTGAATTGCAGTATCATTTTTATTGCATTATCCCTTATAAAAACCCTAAAAAGCTAAAAACTCAAAAAACTTATAAAAAACATTAAAAATTTCAAAAAAAATTTAAAAAATAGGATCTCAATTTCTGTAGTTATATATTTTTATTTAATTTTTTCATAAAAATACAACTAGGACATTAGGGCATTTTTAGTATTTTAAACTTGCCTTTTAGTCCAGGTTGTTTCTATTTTCGTCCTTGTTTTATTTTTATAAAATTATATAAATATTGGAAAAATCCCATAAAATCACCAAAAAATCTGAAATATTTTAAAAGTATAAAACAATTTTTTATTTCATGTTTTTGAGCATTTTTAGTCTTACTAAAAAGTGTTGAGGTTTTCTTGTACCTTTTCTTCTTATTTTGTTTTTTTTTGTTTCCTCATTTTTGAAAATATAAAAAAATGTAAAATTAAAAACCACTAAAATATGCCTTCTATTTTTATTAGGACTACTTCGTACATTTCTGTGCTCCTTGTGTTTGAGTATGGTCGCTATACCACGTTAAATAAATAACAGAGATCGCTGACATTTCTTTATGCTTGTATTGTCTTATTTATATGGTTCTCGTATTTTCCTGTTGAGTCTGGTTAGCTGATTGGAGTCACAACAACCCATGTTTATTCTTGATACTTAACCCTAACCAGCTGGTCGCCCATCAGTAGGTTGGAACCCTAATGAGTAGATGGAGCATTTTTGAGGTCAGCTTGAGGTTCTTGGAGTGCCATAGCTCTGCAGGCCTCATGTGACTCCTTCGGTCATCGTTGGGGAATTTTGAAGCATCCAGACACTTGTTGATGAACCAATGATTCATTAACTTTTCTGTTGCATTTTGTCTTAAAACCATTAACAAATACATGTAAATATTCATTAACTTACACATTTTATCCAAATCCTATTCATGAATAAAAATGCACTTTTATGCATCAAAAATATGTAAATAAATAAAGAATAAAAAATAAAGAAAAAAAGAAGGCAGATTGTAGATATGTACAAATGTACAATATGACTCAAAAAATATAAATATAGCTGAAAGATAAATTAATATAACCTAACCCTCGAGACCAAGTCAGCATGGATTGGTCGACAAAACAACAAGTAGGGGGAGATAACGGAAGAAAACCATAAAAAATAATTAAAGTACACTCCACACATTATTCATTATTTATCAAATAATTATCAAATCTGTAGTAATTTATATTTAATTCATATAATATATTTTTCACCAAACACTTTTCCTAATTCTTTCTAAAAATGTACGTAAAAATATAAAAATAAGTTAAAAATATTATCATGTATATATGCCAAGAAATCCTACTTTTAAATTGCCAAAATCTCAACTTCCAAACATCATAACTTCTTCATACGAACTCCAATTTCACTCTACTCGCCATTAAAGTTCATAAAATATTATTGTCTAATTAATAGAGGTGGTTTCATTAAAATCGGAGTCCGTTTACAAAAAGTTGGTTTTGGGACCAAATAACAACGGGGTTCTTGAGCTATTTATTTTATTTAGAACACATTATTTATAGTTTTATTAATTTTATAATTTCTAATTATTTTCATAATATTGTATTTACGTCATGATTTATTTCATAATTTTTGGAGATTACTTTTTATTTTAATGACATCCAAAATCCTAATTTATAAATGAAATTGAACTATCTAACCTATACATGTAGTTATTAATATATCTAAATTATTTTATTAAAATCCACAAAAAATCATAAAGACATTATTTATTATTCTAATAATTAATAAAATATAAAATTAATAATTAGTTAATTATTTATTGAATTAAAAATTCAAAATCTATTTATTAAGTATTAATTATACATATTTATTAATACAATATTTATATTTTGAATAATATTTATTATTTACGAAAATTATATATACCATAATTTAGATAATTTAATTTTCTATATTTTTCATTTTTGTACCTATTTAAAATAATGTCATTCATTATTTATTACATAATTTATAAGCATTTTTAATATCTGGCCAACCAGGTGCTGACACGTGTCAACACCTGGCTCTTCTTCTTCAAGAAGCCGGTGAAGTCTGTTCGACCCGACCATCTTCAACTAATTCTCTAGCTCATCTTCTAACTCCCTTGACCAATCTTAACCCTTCACTGATTTCCCCTAACAAACCTCATGCACGCCGGCCATTAGATTCGCTTTAGAGTTTCGTCCGTCCGTCTATAAAAAGCCATGAAGTTGGTGCAACGAACTTAGCTCCCTCTAGATACCTCAAAGCTCCCACTTCCAGAACCAAACCTTCTACTTCCAAGCTCCATGCCGGCCAACTCCGGTGGTGACAGCGCCAGACCGTCGCCTCGCGTGGAACAAGGATGACGGAGGAGAAGCTATAAGGTGTGTCAACGCCTTGCATTGCCGCCTAGCGTCGCATCCAGCTCTGTAAGATTGCCCGTAGAAGCCGTCATCTGAGGTAAATAAACCTCTCTTCACAGATCTAATCCTCCACCTTTACTAATTCTTTTCTCGATTTTTGTGCCTCGATTAGGGTAGCTGATTACGTGATTAGATCACGTAATCACTCGTCTTAAATGCGAACCGAATCCCCCTCCTCTATTTCATCTTGATTCATTCGGATTTTCGTCATTTCACCATTGTTCGTACATCGAGTTTCATTTATTCTGGAAACACATTTTTGATCTTGCAATCATTAATCTTTTAGCGGATTTCCTTGCAAATCGAGCACATATCCTCATTATTTGATGATCCATCATCTATCTGGAGTAAATTCAACGCAACAAGAATTCTCAATCTTCACGCAATTCACATTCGAAGAAGGCAAGATCTCATTAGCAGCTTCCAGGCCAAGAGGGACCGCCAACTTTATCGCCCGATATCCGTCGTCTTCAGCTACCCTTGGAGGATCCCTACCGCGGGAGAGCTCTAGGGGTGAAGGAGTCACTCCTCTGGCCCCACTGGAGGTCCCAAAACAACTTCATTCGTCGGAGAAAAGCCGAAGAAGGAGGATTCATACTTAGTTGTGCAATCTGCACAAGAACAATTTGAACAAACCCGATGTACAGGTTTCCGACAGGTGGCGCATTTGGACGCTCCAGATCGCATGCCGGAATCTAATCCGAGTTGTTCAATCTGAAGCGGTAGGAAATTTACACCTCAGACTCAACAGAGTTCCAGAAGTTCATCCCCGCATCCAAACTTTCCAAAAATTACAATTAAGTCCCTACACAGGGACCTAATTGTAATACTTTTATTTTCTTTTCAGTCTAGTCCCTACAGGGACCTTACTGTAACAAAAACGATACACATTCTTTGCAGTTATGCCCTTGGCTTATAAGGACCTTTTAGACCTCGTATTTTTCACATTTTTCCATGATTTTTCTAGGATCATTCAATAACTACCCAAGCAATTTTTTCGTTCCAGTATTTTTTGTCGCTTTATTTTGTGGTTTTTGATTTTTGTCTTCTTGAGTTTGTTTTGAGTCGAATTTGTTTTCAAATTCTTTCATTGTAAAATCAAGAATAAAAGAGGACTTTTCTGGAATTATTTCCTTGTATTGAAAACCGTCGTTTAAATATTATGCCTCCTTGAGTTTGACCCAGGCACACTCACCTGGTTAAATTAGTAGTGAATGATAAAATAGGATTTTTCTCCTATTTTTATTGTAATTTTTGTTTGATTCAACGTGGTTCCCTCTTTTGTGGTTATCTCTCTCTACAACCGACAACAAATCGCTGGTCAAGACCGCATTATCAAAATGGCACCGTTGCCGGGGAGGCGTGATTTCTACAATGGTTTTTGGCCAGATTTTCTCTTGTATTCTTGATTTTACAAATTATGTTTTCTTTCGATTTTTGATTTACGGCTTGTTCTTCGGTTTTTACGATTTCTCATGTTTCTTTGAAATTTTTTTGTGTACAGTTTTTTGAGTATTTTTGTTCTTTCTTAACTAATCTTTGTAGGGCCTACAGGTTTAGTCGTCTTCTTCGGAAGCCGAAAATAGTTGTAAGTGCAGAGACCAAGATTCTCGGTTGCTGAGGGAAGGGTTAGTTAGGATTTGTGTTGTATCTTTTCCTTTGTTCTTGTAATAAAGGAAAAAAAGAAAAAGAAATGGCACTTTCCTATGTTTTTGTTTTTTAGAAAGGGGCCCCATAAGGGCATCCCGACTTGTACCTTCCCTCTCATTTTTTTCTCGGGGTCTGATTCACCAAGTGTCGTGCATTCGGGGGATCAGGGCATCCACCGTGGTTTTTTATCATCGTCGGTTTTCTGTAGCTTTTTACGAGGCTAGAGCTTGCTTAGGAGTTTTTCTTTTTCCTATCTGATTGCTCTCTCATAGTTAGTCTTAAGGACTCGCAACTTAGGTGCATGATTTTAGGACATATAAAAAAATAAAGACACTTGTTAGATGCTTGTTTGAAAAAATCCAAAAAATGTAAAACCAAAAAAAAATTGGGACTCCTTAAGTATCTGACCTAAAACAAACGTAAGGTTTAATTGATTTGGGAGAATAATCCACGCACAGATACTTCTCAGAGTTCGCGAGAGAGAGAGAGACGACCCTTAAGGATAAAACCAAAAACCCGTATTTCTTTCAAAATACTACTTAGTCCATACACCTAATCAATGTTTTTCAGTGGATACTCTCGGGCAGCCAGGAACAGTCCGAGTTTACTTAGTAGAGTGGGTGGTTTAGAGGATACTACGTAAGGCTCTGTCCTCAAGCAACACGGGTAGCCGAAAACAGTCTGTACTTACTCCCATACTGGCTGAGTACAAGTAGTTTTCTGTAAGGAATCGGGACAGTATTGCAGGGAAACTTCGGGCACCTATCAGCTCGCGTTAATCGGAGATTATACTTATTTGCTAATATAATCCTAAAACCGACAAAATAAATGACCAAACTCTTACGATCATCACCGGGTTGTGTTGGTGAAAACAGAGTTTGCTTTGTGTTTGCTTGCGGGGCGTGAGTTACCGCAGCTTTTACGCATTTTCCATCTCTCTTGAATCATTAACCGTGCTCTCCCCATCACTCACTTGACATCGAACATGACGACTCAACGGCTATTTTGCTCAGACTCTGTGAGCTTTCGATCTTTCACCATCCGTCATAAATCTTCACAAACTCGAGATGACTCTCTTCTCGAGTTGGTCCAATTTGATCTCGAGGAGAGTCAGACCCAGACTCCCTCTCCTCTCGGCCAATCTTTTGAGGCAGACCCTTGCCTCAATACGTCATCAATTTCTCCAGCTGATTTTTCGTTGAGTTCTTATGAGAAATTCTCTTTCACATAAGATCTGAAGCATATGGCTCGTGGAAAAGGACCAGCAGAGGAGAGGCTAGCAACTGTGGATCACCATGCTGAGGGGAGACCAGATCCAGCTGCAGATATCACGACAGGAATTCTCGATACTTTACAACATATGAACCTACAGATTCGAGAAAAAGTTAGAACTCATAACGACTTGAGAGCTGAGATAGCCGCGCTGAGAGCAGGAGTCGGGAACCCTTTACCGCCTCCAGTGGCTACCGCCACGTTACGAGAAGAGTATGACCCGGGTGTGAGAGCACTACATCATTGGATTCGACTATCGCCGAATCAAGGGCCATACGAGGTAAGACTGTCCTTCATCTTGTTGATTCACAAGTTCTACAGGAATGCTACAGAGGAGTCGTTTACCTTTCTACAGTCGTTCGAGATGATTTGTGGTACAGCGAGCTATCTAGGAGTTACGTAGGAGGTCGTTCGCCTCAAAGACTTTCCCTTCGCCTTAGAAGATAAGGCACTTCACTGGTTGAGTCATTTAGGAAGGGAAATTTCTACATGGGATGATTTAAAGTCCACATTCTTGTGTAAGTATTTTCCTCTGGGAAGGACAAACATGATGAGGATTCAGATCTCCAACTTTACGCAACTACCAAATGAATCTTTCCATGAAGCATGGGATAGATTCAAGGATCTTACAGAGCTAACTTCATGCAACTACCAAATGAATCTTTCCATGAGGCATGGGATAGATTCAAGGATCTTACAGAGAGAGGAATGCACCATGAGATAATAATGAAGGTGCTTGTGCAAAACTATTTTGGAGGACTCCAACCGGACATTCAGGGGTTGGTGAGTGCCGCATGTGGCGGCAGTTATCTGAATAAGGATGCCGAGTCAGTTTCGTCCATCATCGAAGGGATGGCGGAAAACTTGAGAGTCGTCGACTCTACTCGGGCATTCCAGAAGGCCCCTCAGCCACCACATCACCGAGAAAATCATACGGTGGAAAACATTTCGGAGTTTGAATCCAACACCAACATGGGCTTTATTAGCGAGAAGTTAACGTTGGTAGATGTGATTCAGAATCAAGTTCAGGACCTACAGCCGCTGCGAGAGTTGGATAAACTCTCATCTTTGCCTCAGCAGCTGAGTGATCTCATGAAGAAGGTATCAGAGCTACAACTTCAGTTTCAACAGGCCCAATTGTCTTCTACTGCACAACATACACGGAGGACTTTACCCGCTCCGCCCA
This sequence comes from Ottelia alismoides, assembly GCA_037367405.1. Classification (NCBI taxonomy): domain Eukaryota; kingdom Viridiplantae; phylum Streptophyta; class Magnoliopsida; order Alismatales; family Hydrocharitaceae; genus Ottelia; species Ottelia alismoides. The sequence continues at coordinate 508,884 of JAZKJV010008065.1, read as the reverse complement.
CCCGACAGATACATTTTGTTCAGAGTGAGCCTGAGACTCCGCAGATTGATTGGCATGTGGGTCAATCTCATGCCAATCCCGGTAAGATCACCAGTGCTGCGGATATGGATGTTGAACCTCAAGCCACTCTTGAGATCAACGGGATTTGGTATACTCCGATGCAGCAACCGAGTGTACCTCATCATCAACAGTAACAGTATAGTCAACCGCAGCATGGACGTCCATATTTCCAGCAACGACAGCAATACACGCAGCAGCAGTCTCACTAGCATGCACATCAGAGACCACATTCCTATCAATATCCAGCTAATCATTCACAGACATATCATTATTAGCAGCAGCAACAATCTTCCTTTACACCGCAGAGATCCTCCCAGCCTTACACCTCACAGCAATACACGCCAAGGCAGGAGAAAGTAGAAAGCCAGGGGTCACCACACCGAATCTGAGATGTCTTCACAGGCCCAGGCCCTAAATCAAATCATGGATATGTTGAGTATGCTACAATTGCACATAAAATAGAGATGGAGAAGGTTAATCGTCATCTGGATGAGTTAACCGTGCAAAAGACCACTCTCCTAGCTCAGCCTCAGATGAATCCGAATAATAAGAGGAGGCATCCAGATCAGGTAGACACCACTACATGTACGATCTCTTTTCCTGAATTTTTATCTAACTTCATTCGTTTCAAGAGTAGTAGATCACCATGAGCACCTGATGGAGTACAGGAGAGGGCACTTGATGAAGAGCGAGAGCAAATCCATGAAAAGACACATTCTGATGCGGAGGAGGAGAACTGTCACGAGGATGAGGACCATCATGAAGATCAGAGAGAAGGGAGCGATGCCGAAACTATTGACATGGACACCAGCGAGTCAGACAATGATATCACGCCAGACCATGCAGATACTCCCGATAAAAATGTTTCTTCCTCTGTTTTAGAGAGTTTTATACAGAATTCTAAAACTCTCGATGTACAAGTTGATTCTGAGTGGAATAAAAAGTTTGAGTTTGTCATTCCCAAAATTGTTCCTTTTCTCGATGCTTTGTTTGGAAAAGGAAAGAAAAATACCAAAAAGAATGTTGTGACTCCATAGACTGAAAGACTATTAAAAGATCACATCTTTTTGAAGATCCCACTTCATATGCCTTGGATTATTTTCCTACGCTCAAGAATCAGTTGAAAAATCGATGCACCACACATAGGAAAAAGTGATCACGTACAAAAATGCATGTTCTGACCAAGGACACATCCTGCACCATACAAAACAAGTTACCTAAGAAGAAGAAGGATTCAGGAGCACAGTATGTCAGATGCGAGATTGCCAATGCCGCATTCGATCGCACTATATTAGATAACGGTTCCTCAATCAATTTGATACCATCTTCTTTACTCGACAAGCTTGAGTTAGTCCTATATACATATCTCACGCGATTCTTCAGTTTCCTAATAGACCCGTAAAGAGACCTAGAGGCATATCGAAGAACGTTATTGTAACGGAGCAGAGCCTGCAGTTCCCATGGACTTTATTGTCTTAGACATGGATTGCCCTACACAGTTTCACCTTACCCCGATCATTCTTGGGAGGCCTTTCTTAGAAACCGCGAAGGTTCTCTTCGATTATGATACAGGGAAGGTATCTTTTCGCTCGAGGGTGAGAAGGTACATATAGCAGGATAGATAAAGAATCACACACATCCAGTGATGCATCTTCAGATTCCTTGAGTTCTTTAGCCACTTGTGATTACATGGATGAGTTCGTTTTGACGATTTTGAGAGGTATCGAGTAGAGACCCAGGATTTCCTAGCAGAGGATGGGTCCGAGACTACAATTGGCAATTCTTCCGAGGGTACTTTATATTTCTGTATAGATGACGAGAAGCAGATGGATTAGATTTCCGAGGAGTTTATTGCAGATCCTTTAGATACAAAATGTATACACAATTCCTCAGTTTAGATGATCTAGAGATTGAATTTCATTTAGCAGAAGTGTTTTCCTCTAGTCATTCTGAGGATGAGCATAGTAGTGAGTCGGATGATGTTTTACACATCTTCTGTAGTCCGAATCTAGAACATATTGAGATGGTGGATAACCATACTATAGACAAATCCACTGCCTGATACATATCCCAGTACACCATATAGATGAGGTTTCAAAAGATCCAGAGTCTACCTTACCAGAGCTGAAGATATTGCCACCAAATATGAACTACGCTTTCCTTGCAGGTCCACATCGACAGCTTCCGATCATTATCAGCTCATCTTTGTCTGAAGAACAAGAATCTCGTCTAATGGTGGTTCTTGAAAGAAACTGCAAGGCTATTGAGTGGACTATATCTTATCTCCGTGGGATCAATCCTGCTTTGTGTTCTCATCATATATATCTCGATCATGACAGCAAACCTTCCAAAGAATTTCAGCACAGGCTGATTCCGATTTTACGAGATGTTGTCAAGAAAGAGATTATGAAATGGTGCAACGCATGGTTTATCTATCCCATCTCCAACTCTGAATGGGTTAGCCCATTACATGTTGTCCCGAAGAAGTCGGGAATTTAGATAATTAAGAATGAGAGTGGAGAGGAGATTCTAAAGAGAGTAACCATGTTGTGGCGGGGTGTGTGTTGATTACAGGAAGCTGAATGCAGCAACGAAGAAGGATCACTTCCCTTTGCCTTTTATAGACAAGGTCATAGAAAGGTTGGCAGGGAAGGAGTACTTATGTTTCCTTGATGGTTACTCCAGATACAACCAGGTAACTATTGCTCCTAAGGACCAAGAGAAAACCACCTTTACATGTCTATTTGGCACGTATGCCTTTAGACGGATGCCCTTTGGATTGTGCAACGCCCCTTCTACTTTCCAGAGGTGTATGCATGCTATTTTTGCAGACATGGTTGGTGATCTAGAGGTCTTTATGGATGTGATTTTTCGGTCTATGGTGAGTCCTTTAACAATTGTTTAAGTGCCCTTAGACCAGATTCTTCGAAAATATTGAGGTAGATCTCGTTCTGTCATGGGAAAAGAGTCATTTTATGGTTATACATGGGATCGTGTTGGGGCATGTCATCTCCCAACAAGGCATGGAAGTTGACCCTACCAAGATGGATGTCATCAAATGTCTCGAACCACCATCCAACATTAAGCAGTTACGGTCTTTTCTGGGCATGTCGGCTTTTAGAGGCGATTCATTCAAGATGTTTCCAAGATTGCTCGATCGTTAACTGAATTATTAGGCAAAGACATCGAGTTCTTGTTATATGACAAACATCTTAATTCCTTCCTCACATTGAAGGAGAAGATTATCAGTACTCCTGTCTACAACCACCTGATTGGTCTCTTCCCTTCGAGATCATGACGGATGCTTCAGATTTTGCGGTCGGGGTTGTATTAGGACAGAGGAGGAATGGACTTCCTATTGCTATCCACTATGCCAGCAGAACTTTAGATGATACTCAGCGTAATTACATAGTGACAGAAAAGGAGATGTTCGCAATGGTATTCGCATTAGACAAATTCAGATCTTATCTTCTTGGCTCGAAAATCACAGTTTACACAGATCACTCAGCTATCTGATTTTTGATGGAGAAGAAGGATGCCAAGGCATGCCTTCTTAGATGGATTCTCTTACTCTCGGAATTCGATTTGTATATAAGAGACAAACCTGGGGTAAAGAATGTGGTAGCTGATCATCTCTCCTTATTACAGACAGAGCAGCCTTCATATGAGTACACGCCAGAGATTGCGAAGATATTTCCAGACGAGAGTATATTTGTAGTCACCAAGCTTCTTTGGTATGTAGATATAGTGAATTTTCTGGTTACACAGAAAAGTCCACAGGGTTGGCCAAAGGATCGAGTCGATAGACTAGTTTCCGAGGCACGATACTACCATAACAGGATCCGATTCTTTTTCGGGAGGGACCGGATTGTGTTTACAGGCATTATATTCCCCAGGAGGAATATAATAGTGTCCTCACTCTATGCCATTCCTCAGAGGTAGGGGGCATTACTCAGGAAAGAGGACAGCGTAGAAGGTACTTCAGAGTGGATTATGGTCGATGACTCTTACTAGAGATGCTTGTACATTTGTGAAGAGTTGCACGGATTGTCAGAGAGCAGTAGGGATTGTCAGTGCTAGAGATGCAATACCTATGCGACCTGTTATTATTTGCAAGATCTTTGATGCATGGGGCATAGATTTCATGGGACCGTTCCCTTCTAGCAGTGGCTTTGAGTACATTCTTCTCGTTGTAGATTATGTTAGTAGATGGATGGATGATATACCCGCATGAAGCGCAGATAGCAAAATAGTGTGCAAGTTCCTAAGGGAACATATTATTTCACGGTTCGGGATTCCATGTATTCTTATTTCAGATGGGGGTAGCCATTTCATTAATAAGGAGGTCAAAAAGGTAGTGAAACATACATCATTGATCACATAGTAGCTTCTCCTTACCACCCACAGACAAACAGCATGGCTGAAGTTTCAAATAGGGAAGTGAAATCAATTCTTCAGAAATTAGTATGACAAGATAGAAAGAACTGGTCACAGCTTCTAGATCAGGTTCTTTGGGCATATCGAACTGCATATAAAACTCCCTTAGGCACTTTACCATTTAGACTGGTTCATGTGAAGCCATGCCATTTTCCCGTAGAGATCATGCACAAATCTAAATGGGCTATCCGAGAAATTTCACTTGATGTACAGAAAGCAGGAGCCATGGATCTGAATGAGCTAGTGGAGATTCGAAACAAGGCATACGAGAACACCCTCATTTATAAGGACAAAGTAAAGAAATGGCACGATAAACATATTTGGCACAAGTTCTTTGTCCCTGGGCAGAAAGTCTAGTTGTTCAATGCAAGATTGAGAATTTTTCTTGGCAAACTGAAAAGCAAGTGGGAAGGACCTTACATAGTCAGAACAGTACATGACAATGGAAGCATAGCTATATTAGATGTGTCACCTGGTGCAGAACCGTTCGTAGTGAATGGACAAATGTTGAAGCACTTCGTAGAGACTGCTGATCATCTGGCCCGTGTTGAACTGATCTACTTTGTATAGAACTCATGATTAATCTTTCACCTTATCTCATCATGTGCAAAGACTTTCGAGCCATTCAATTTTTGAAAGTTCACAACACTTGTATATTCTTTGTAGACCACAATCGTCCCCATTTTTGCTCGTCTTTTATGCTTAGGATACCATATCCTAAGTATAGGGGGGACTTATTGTTCGTTGATTAGCATTTTCTATTTAGTTCTATTACTTTTGTATATCCTTTCTATTTTACAAATCACTTGTCCCCAATTTTTGGCTACACTATTTTCTATACTTAGGATGTCTTATCCTAAGTATAGGGGGGACCGAGTTATTTCGATGATCTCGTGTTCTTTATTTCTTTTGTTCCTTCGTTGTATATTCTTTTCACTCAGTAACCTCATTTTTGCTCCTCCAGTATACTTACGATGACCAGATCATAAGTATAGGGGGATTGACTGACTTTTGTCCTTTTATTCTTTTTCACCCACTTTTACTTAGCACGAGTTATGTCCTCCATTTCTCTTGATGCTATGAGGACATAGCACAAGCTAAGTATAGGGGGTTTGTATATATTGTATATATACTTTTGTCCATAACTCGTACTTTTATGTATTTTCTATATCTATAAAATCCATAAAAAGTGGGTGAGGGTTAATTTAAATTCCATCTAATTATTTATCTACTATTTATAAAATCCTTGTAAATAAGTAAAATATGTTTAAAATATGTATTTAAATGACTTAAAATATGTATTCAAAATCTGTATAATACTTATTTAAAATCCTATCTATTAAAATGTGTGTAAAAATCATTGAATTCTTGTAAAATTCTCTGTATATAAAATATGTAAAATACATTAGATATTTAATTCGAAAAAAAAATATATCTTGTAAAACTCTTGTATAAATACTTGTTAATAAAAATTAGAAAATCCATAAAAAATACAAAGTCCTAAAATTCATAAAAATTATAAAAGCCTTAAAATCCATAAAAATGACTAAAATTCAGAAAATATACTTTCACAAAGACATTGTTACATTTGCATTCGCATTTTTCAGAATAAGTTTGATTTCTGTAACTAAGGATTGAGTCTAGTCTAAAGGATGGAGCTTGATTATGGCATTTAACTTTCATTGTAAGGAGCCTAGTTAGGATCTAGAATTTAGACTCTACAGTTCTTTAACTTAAAATCTTTGGGTTCCATAAGACCATATTTGGGAAAATGATTCATAGATGCTTAAGTAGACCACTTGGTGTCATCCGTACAACTCTATACCAGTGAACCAATCTTGGACACATGCACCCTGCACTTAGCTCAACTTGCATGGAGTTGCGAAGGGCAGTACATCTTGGTAGTGTGTTTCTATCCTCGTCTTTGTAGCATTGACATCTGAAGACGGGAGAGATTGGGGTTGCGATAGTCGCTTCGGATGAGGGAAGGATCTGCTGACACAAATTTTCTAAGACCTCAAAAAAGGGACAGAACAAAAGATGCTATATCCGTCGAGGCGCAAAGAGATGAATGCAGTGCAAGCAAATTACAAAGCCAAATCAAAGAAGAAGCCACCAAATACAAATACAACCACAATGATCCAAGCTTCCACCAAAAATGCATGCACATCTTAGTGGAGACTTAGCTACACCGGTTGAGCTTCACAAGGAGATACATATACACTGGTCACACTCCACTTCTTTTCTCATTCTTCTACTTTCTCTCTATATTTGATTGTGAACATAGCACGAACTGACCTCAGAAGGGAGTACCTCCCTCCCAGAACAAAGAGTAGTTGGATGAGGAATCAATGAGTGTATAGCTGCGACGGATAGTTTCTTCGCTTCTTTGAGTAGGAAGAGCTAAAGTAATTCACACACTATACAAATTGACTTCAAGGTTGATAGAATTTGCGATATGAATAAGTGAGTCTGAACTAGCTGATGAGGTGATCTTAAATAAGGATTTGTGGAACTTGAGGACTATTGAGGATAAAATCCTAATCCTAGTTAAGGCTCTGACAAAATGCTTGTTTCAGGCTCTATCGAGCTCTGTCCTTTGTCTATTCTCATGAATTGATTTAGGAAAACAAATTCATTCTAACTTTCTTTTTCACTTACTTTTCGTAGATATGTATATATGTACAATATGACTTAGAAAATATAAATATAGCTGAAAGATATATTTATATAACCTAACCTCCGAGACTAAGTCAGCATGGATTGGTTGACAAAATAACAGGTAAGGGGAGATAAGGGAAGAAAACCATAAAAATTAATTGAAGTACACTCCACACATTATTCACTATTTATCAAATAATTATGAAATCTGCATTAATTTCTAATTAATTCATATAATCATATTTTCCACCAACTTCTTTTCCTAATTATTTTAAAAATTATATAAAAATATAAAAATCACTTAAAAATATTATCGTGTATATATGCCAAGAAATCCTACTTTTAAATTACTAAAATCTCAACTTCCAGACATCATAACTTCTCCATACGAACTCTAATTTCACTCTACTCAGATTTAAAGTTCATAAAATAATATTCTCTAATTAATAGAGTGGTTTCATTAAAATCGGACTCCGCTTGCAAAAAGTCAGTTTTGGGACCTAATGACAACGGGGTTTCTGAGCTATTTATTTTATTTAGAACACATTGTTTATATTTTTATTAATTTTATAATTTCAACTCATTTTCATGATATTGTATTTTCATCATGATTTATTTCAAAATTTTTGGAGCATATTTATTATGTTAATAAAATCCAAAACCCTAATTTATAAATGAAATTGAACTATCTAACCTATACCTGTATTTATTAATATATCTAAATTATTTTATTAAAATCCACAAAAATTCATAAAGACATTATTTATTATTATTGTAATTAAGAAAATATAAAATTAATAATTAAATAATTAATTATTGAATTAAAAATTCAAAACCTATTTATTAAGTTTTAATTATACTTATTTATGAATACGATATTTAGAACAATATTTATTTTTTACAAAAATTAGTTATACCGTAATTTAGATAATTTAATTATCTATATTTTTCGTTTTTATACCTATATAAAATAATGTCATTTATTATTTATTACATAATTTATAAGAATTTTTTATATCTGGCCAACCAGGTGCTGACACGTGTCAACACCGGGCTCTTCTTCTTCAAGAATCCGGTGTGGAGTCTGTTCAACCTGGCCATCTTCAACTAATTCTCCAGCTCATCCTCTAACTCCCTTGACCAATCTTAACCCTCCATTGATTCACCCTAACAAACCTCATGCACGTCGTCCATTAGATTCACTTTAGAGCTTCGTCCATCCGTCTATAAAAAGCCATGAAGTTGGTGCAACCAACGTAGCTCTCTCTAGATACCTGAAAGCTCCCACTTCCAGAACCGAACCTTCTACTTCCAAGCTCCGTGCCGGCCAACTTTGGTGGTGACAGCTCCTGACCGCCGCCTCGCGTGGAAGAAGGACGATAGAGGAGAAGCTCTAAGGTGCCTCAACGCCTTCCATCGCCGCCTAGCGTCGCGTCCAGTTCCGGGAAGATCGCCCGTCGAAGCCATCATCTGAGGTAAATAAACCTCTCTTCACATATATAATCCTCCACCTTTACTAATTCTTTTCTCGACTTCGTGCCTCCATTATGGTAGCTAATTATGTGAGTAGATAACATAATCACTCGTCTTAAACGCGAACCAAATCCCCATCCTATATTTCATCTCGATTCATTCGGATTCTTCGTCATTTCACCATTGTTCATACATCGGGTTTCATTTATTCTGGAAACACATTTTTTATCTTGCAATCCTTAATCTTTTAGCCGATTTCCTTGCAAATCGAGCACATATCCTCATTATTCGTAGATCCATAATCCATCTGGAGTAAATTCAACGTAACTGGAATTCTCAATCTTCACGCAATTCACACTCGAAGAAGGCAAGATCACATTAGCTGCTTCCAGGCCCAGAGGGACCACCAACTTTATCGCCTGATATCCATCGTCTTCAGCCACCCTTGGAGGATCTCTACTGTGGGCGAGCCCAAGGGGTGAAGGAGTCACCCCTCTGGCCCTGCTAGAGGACCCAGAACATCTTCATTCGTCGAATAAAAGTCAGAGAAGAGGCTTCATCGTCAGTTGTGGAACCTACACAAGAATAGTTAGAACAAACCCGGTGTACAAGCTTCCGACACGTGGTGTGTTTGGACGCTCCAGATCGCACGCCAGAATCTAGTCCGAGCTGTTCAATATGAAGCGATAGAAAATTTGCACCTTAGACCCAACAGAGTTCCAGAAGTTCATCCCGGCCTCTGATGTTTCCAGAAATTACAATTAGGTCCTCGTGCAGGGACCTAATTGTAATCCTTATATTTTCTTGTCAGTTTAGTCCCTATAGGGACCTTTCTATACAAAAACAATGTACTTTCTTTGCAGTTAGGTCCCTGGCTTGTAGGGACCATTTGGACCTCGTATTGTTCACATTTTTCCACGATTTTTCTAGGGTAGTTCGATAATTACCCAAGCTATTTTTCGAGTATTTTTTCCGTATTTCTGGTCACTTTATTTTGAGTTTTGATTTTTGTCTTCTCGAATTTGTTTTGAGTCGAATTTGTTTTTAATTTCTTTCATTGTAAAATCAATAATAAAAGAGGACTTTTCTGGAATTATTTCCTTGTATCGAAAACTTCCGTTTAAATATTCTGCCTCCTTGAGTTCGACCCAGTCACAATCACCTAGTTAAATTAATAGTGAACGATAAAATAGGATTATTCTCCTATTTTTATCATAGTTTTTGTTCGATTCAAGGTGGTTCCCTCTTTTGCGGTTATCTCTCTCTCTCTGTACAGCTGACAACAAACCGCAGGTCGGGACCGCGTTATCACTTATCGACTCCTGCAGTAAGCGGTTGGGCCACCTTGGATCATTACAATACAATTAAGGAGGGAGGTATAGCTGAAAGAAGCTCGCCTCATCGGAGCTTCCTCCTTGTTCTTCCCCATCCTCGCCCGTCATCAGATCAGGAACGAGCGCCCATATAGCGTTACGTCTATTGGATCGAGCCCTATATTCACCATCATATCGTCCCTAGTGATCTAATCTGGGTCATTCATCATTGAAGCATCATCACCTTCTTTCATGTGCCACGTGGATAAGTGGAAAGGAGGCAACCGTTCAATCGCGCCTTTGTGGTGGGTATTTTTCATCTTACGCCCACATTTTTTGTATTCAAATATTAGAATCTAAACTTCCATTTTCCATTTATTTATTTCTATAATATTTGCAACAAGCCCCCAAACTTCTCATATTTGTAGCTAGGTCCTCTACCATGTCACCTCACATGCCTATGCGCGTGAGGTGCAGGCATATTACAAGATGGCCTCCATAGTTTATTGTATTTTGATTTGGCCCAGGAACTTTTTATGCATGTTATATCTTTTTGTAAAAATTATAGCTAGGCCCTTAGACTATGTTTTATTAACAAAAATTCCCCTACCAGTATTGTAGTTTCTTTTTGTTTCCTCTGTTTATTTAAAATATCATTTTGGCTCCAAAAAAATCATCAAAATAGACTTATGTTCCTGAATGCTTGAAGTTTCATGACCATAATTTATTTTAGAATTTTAGGATTTTTTTCCATTTATTAAAAATCAAAAGGGCACTTTCCATTCATGTCTACTATTTAAAATACATAAAAATATAAAAATATTTTAAAAAATTACAAAAATAGTTTTTGTGTTTATTTAGTTATTTTACAACTCCAAATTGAAGATACCTTAAAAATAGCAATATAAAATACTTCAAAATTAAAAACCCTAAAAACCTTTACAAAAAATTATAAATTTTCCTAAAATTCCAAAAATGTTGTTTTCTATTTTATAGTTTATTTATCTTATTATCTATCTATTAAAATTAATTTGAAAAATTTTTGACATCATTTGCTAATTTTCATCTTCATTTCAATTTCACGTATTTAATTAAGCCCTAATTTAGAGTATTTTTTACTTTAAAAATATATAAAAATTAGAAAATCTCCTTAAAAAATCACAAAAATAGTAAAAAATACTTTAAACCCAAAAATATTTTGTTTTCTTTATTTTTACTATATTTATTATTATTTATATCTATCTTAGCTTACTTTATATATATATATATATTCTATATATATGTATATTATATTTTAAAAGAAAAATAAATAGAAAATAAAAAAAAGAAAAAGAAAATAGAAAAATAGAAAATTAAAAACAGAATACAACAATGTAAAAAAATAAAATAAAATAATTCTAAAAATAAAAAATCCACAAAAAAGAAATATAGACAAAGAGTTCGCAATCGTCTCTTGTGCTTCATTGCCCAAACTATCCTTTTCTGCTCCCTGTGTTCGACACTCTACACTACTTGCACTATACACACATTTTGTAGAGTTAAATAAAGAAGTTTTTTAACTCCACATTTTTATTTCATTTCTTGATTTATTGATTGTGGGTTAATTGTTGAATTTAGCGGTTTTCTTGAGTGGCCAATACTTCGACTGCGGTCTTTCCTTTTGAGATCATACGACCCTCATAAAAAATGTTATTTCACCACCGAGCATGGTCGGAGGAGATAGATCATGTGAGGTAGAAAGTGAACGTGTAGGGATTGAGAGGATAATTAAGAAATCTATGAAATCAGAATCGGGGACAGATCAAGACGTGATGATTGATTAGAAATGAGAAAATGAGATCTAAAATTAAAAATAACAATGAAATTAAAATTAAAATTAAACTACTATTAACCTAGATGAAAAACGAGAAATAAAATGGATCTCACCGTGGGAGCGGATAATGTTGTGATCGCCTCGACGAAGATTACCTCGCTGTCACTGGACAGCTCAAAGGCTGGACACCTTTCTACAACAAGATGACACTTGGAGATTAGGCTCCTATCACCAAAGGATTGATCGAAGAGAAATAAGGGAGGAGGAGCCAAATAAATGAAAATTTTGAATTTCAATAGAATGAGTTAATGGAGAGGGAGAGAAAGGAAAGTGGTTAATGAATTAATATTTAACTAAATTAATTAATTAAAAAGATTCATAATTCAATAATAATAATTGTCAATAATTTAAAATCCACCTTAATGGTGGTTAATTAACGAATCAATTAAATTATATGCATATGATATGTTATTTACACAATTAATTAAGTAAATAAAACCATTTTTGATACTTTATTAAGTTAAATAATAAATTTTAATTATCATTTTTTTAGTGAGGGTTATTTAAGGAAATTGATTCTTTGGTACATTATACACATAGTTAAATAAGGAAATTATTATATTTTATATTTTTATATGTATTTTTTATTTTTTTATTTTTATTTTAAACAATTATTAAAAACATCTATAATTATTTAAAAATATATTATGTATAAAATTAAATGTGAATAAATATAAACATAAGTGGTGAATTGCAAAAAACACCCAAAAATCTGTCTTTCAACCTCTAACTCCAAAAAATTATGAAACCACTATCATTTAAATGAATTTAATTTAGAATACAATGGATGTGCGTTTGATTCAATTTGATTTATATAGAGAAGGAAATGGTCTTTCAATTATTGTTTTACGGCTTTTTCAAATGTGGTTACTTTAATTCTATACATCATTTTATTTTGCAATTATTTTTATTATTTAGTAAATATTATTACTTAAAACTTTTGTTTATAAAATTATATAATTTAAGGTCAATTTATGGATAAATAAAATAGTGTATACACAGAATAAATTCAAAATAAAGAATGAAAAGCATTTACAAACAGTTTTTTTGATTTCTTGATTAAAGACCCTATCTCTCTCTACTTTATTCCTGGCCCACTAGGTCAAATCTTGACCTTATCATGGGGTTCGGGTCAGCTTGTATCTATTGCAAATATACAGTCTTTTATTTTTTTTCTTTCATTTATTTATTTTAGGTTAAAATAGTAATAAATATATAAATATTTACATAGAAATGCATATTAGTAAGAATACGGATTTGTTAATATATGCAGGTGTTTTATAAGAGATTTTAAGTTAAAATAAATGAATAAAGATGATGAAATGCAAATTCATCAGCAGGTACTCAAATATTTTGAGTACATCATTTCTTATCGAGACTCCTTTCTACATAATGCAGCGAAGCATGTCATTCATGATTAAATGTCAAGAGCACATATGCTTGTCAAAACATTTTCTTTGATTTTTAAGAATGATCTTGACAATTGCGATCATCACCAACATGTTACTTCCAAAGCACACTCAATGAGAGATCAATACTTTATAAAACACACAAACCATATGTTGGTGTCCTATTATCTATTTAATTTCCAATCCTTATTAATGTTAGGAAATTTGCACATTACAACCGCATACATTTTGTGTCCAACTGCAAGTACTACATCTTAATCAAGGATATAATACATGATATTATACTAGTTATAGATTTTAATAGATTTAATGAAGGTTATCTAAAATAACATAATTTTTATAAATATATTTTACTTTGATTAAGGATAGTAATGTTTTAAATCAAAGTTGACTTTCCTTTTAAATTCTAAAAGTTTGTTCCCTTATTAAACTTTCAAAGAAAGATATATATCTCTAGCAAGATATGGGATCTCCTTTTTAAATTAGTTACAACCCAATAATGTGAGAAACTACAATTTGGATAGGAAAAAGCGGGAACTCATTCAGTCTTGCAAGTCTAACTTGCATTTTCCAATTTAATCTTTAACACCTGACAACAAATAAATTAGGGGTTGCTTGATATTACCATATAGTATAGGCTCTCACAAGTACATATTATTTTGTATATTAATAATTAGAGTAAAACTTGACTTACTCATATTATTCTTTTCCTAAAAAATGGATCCAATCAATACACTCAAGTTATGCTAGAAGGGAGCATTTTCCTGACTTTTAACGTACTAATTAAGGAACCAAGTCAGTATACATGGACTAGACACCTTCACCATTCTGATTGAGAATAAATACAAAATAATATCAATGTACTAGTGGTTTTATCGATTAACTTTGATGACCAGTATTATATTATATATAGTAATCACTCAGAAATATTAGGCATCTTAAAATATTTTTTTGAGATCCTAAATTTCTAAGCACATCAAGCAAACATGTTCTTGGTTTTGTATGTAAAAGTTGTCGTACAACTGTTGTAGGGTAAACTAAGGTTTTGTCATGAAACATACATTAAATGGTCATTGATGTATAATCAGTTATTTTTATAAATATTAAGAATCAATTTAATCAAGAAATCATAATTTTCATGATTTACATTGAATGATAAAACATTAAGCAAGAAGACTTGATTATCCATTTATCATCTAACCATCACCACTAAATATGGAATATATAAAGAAAATAGAGTTGGAGTCACGTGAAATAAATTCATGAGGTTTGTTGGTTTAGTTCTCTACTTAATTAAGATTTTTATTTCACATTTTATACCATGGAAACAATAAGAAAAATAAATTTCTTATAGATCTGTGAATACATACAAAAATAATTTCATCGAGAGAACTTTTTGAATTTTAATTCAAGCATTTGGAGCCAACAATTGGCTACCATTTTGGGGATATATTTATACATTCTAAATATATTTTATTATCCAAAAAACACATCTAAATTATGCATAAACATGAGCTTTTCAATTTAACACAAAACAATTCGAAACATCCATCATATGCACAAACCATGAGTCCCTTACATAACCGATATGAAAAACCTTATTCTTTAGGATTTTGGATCACATCCAAGACCATTGACCAAGGTTCTGATACTAATTTAAGGCTCAAATTTAGATCTTAGCGCATCAAGGAAGCATAAAGATTGCATCATATGCGATCAAGAGCAGCTAGTCATACTAGGTGCTTGAGGCAACGAAAATATAAAAAATTTAAAGAGATAAAACCACATGATTGAAGAACATTTCTCAATTTATTTCATCTAGATCACTAACAAGTTATAGGAATACCTCTTGAAGCGTGGTTGTGATCGCTATTTCTAAAGTAAGAGACCTCTTGTCTCAAGTAAGATCTGATGGGGGAGATGCTTGCGAACACATGGATGAGACACGTGCTTCTCGCAATCCCAGTCAAAGATATGAGAAATGAATCTCATTATTTCATCTCACAAAATCTGATGTCGTCACGAGCAAGAGGAACCAAAGAAGACGGTGATCCACGGGTAGTCGATCCGACAAAACAACGATGTAGCGACAACGACGATGTTCCCTAGGTCAAGATGTCGACGACCACACTTGAGAGAGATAGGACGTGTGCACAGAGAATGGAGGAGAGAGTTTGCTTTTGCATTTATGTTATCCAAAAGAAGAGTTAGGGTTACTCTATCTTTTATAATAAATTGAATGTCCATGGATCCTAATCCACGGGTAATAAGTGTGACCTTGATACTGGATTGATTCATAGGTATTGCACCTTTGATGGATCATTGAGATCCTAGTGAACTTGTAAAAAATATATATCCAAGCATTTACGAGCGCAACATTTTCCCTCGCCAACTGCTAGATACTGTGAAATCTTAGTAAAAATAATTTCCATCGCATTTGGTCATGAAAATACGAACACGAATGAGGCAAGAAAATTTGATAGGAAAGTCCTTTTGATGATAATATATAGAACCCTTGTGATTAAATTTCCTCACAAATGATTTTTAAACGGTTGTTGCGAGGACTCTGCTAGAACATTGAAAGGGCATGTCTTTGCAAATTCATCTTTCCTATTAATTAGCATCCAAACTCATGCGTGTACGATGCTTTCACTGAATAGAAACTAACATGGAATAATATGATATTGCGAAGAATTTTTTAGTATCTTTTCTATCTCACCCTAACTAGTTATGGTCTAGAAACATGCTCGATGTTTCTTCATATCCTCATGTTTTATAACAATCCTGTCCAGAACCGTAATTTTTTTATGATAATACAGCTATTTTTTCATTCAGAATTTCGATTGTTACTCCTTTTCATAAATTTGTTTTTCTTATTATGAGTTTCGCCAACCTCTAGTCAAAAATCCTAATGGTAGATGAACACCTACACTCTAATGACAATAATCTTAAATTTTTTAATTAATCAAGACATTACTCATCAATCATTAGCTACAATTTAGAGCCTGTCCTAGAGCATTAACTAGCAAGGACATAGACATGGCTTCAAAACAATACCACCAAGTTGGACAAAATGGTGTACTATTTGAAACTTTACAAGATTTGTTTACTATTTGCATGTTTTTGAGAAGTATTTGGGCCTTAACACAAGCTATCAAAAGTCTCAAAGTCCACAGACCTTTTGCAATTTTCTCAAAGGAAAACAGAGGGAAAATATTTAGGAAAAAGAACAAGAACAAAACTTGAGAGATAACTGTGAAGATAACACCCCAAAATCTCATACAGTCCCACACTTCAGATCTCTCTTCCTCTCTATCTCTCTCACATGCTCTCCTCCCTCCCCTTCGCCCTTCATCCCTCACACCACCACCACCATCCTCTCCTCCTCCATCTCCCTTGAACTAACAACGCGACCTACACGCAACTATGCAGTCCGGCTATGGCGTCTCAGAGATCCCGCAGTTCCTCGTCGACGGCCTGTGCTCCCCTCTCTTCCCCTCCACCGCCTCCGACCAACACCCACCCCCCCACCACCATCACCACCCTTCTAACACCACCGCCACCCCTCCTTACCACTATTACCACTACCAACAACAACAGCCGCAGCAACAGCTCCAGCAATTCTACCACCTCCAACCCCAACCACCTCCTCCCCCTCAGCCACACCTCGACCCCCCTCGCTTCCCCCACTTTCACCCAATCCCCATCACTCAGCAGCTCTTCGAGCAAACCCACCAGTTCCAACTCTTCGACCACCAAAGGCGCAGCCTCCACACACACCTTGACCTCGACCATGACTCACCCCCGCCGCCGGCTTCCGATTCGCCGGCGAGAATCGTCGGCGCGCCTCCCTTCATGAACTTCCGGCTCGCCGTTAACGAGAGCAGCGCCGGAGGCGGCGGTGGGGGAGCGAGCAGGGATGGTCTCAACGATAACGACGATGGGTTGCTCCCAGGCGACGAGGAGGGCGGCTGTGAAAGCCGCGTTAACCTCTGGGCTCCCCCACCCAGGGAGGAGGACGCCGCCATCAAGGAACCTTTCTGGTGAGGAGGAGACCCAAACCATGTCGGCAAAATCGCATCTTTTCGTCAATTGCTTAACAAAGAGTACATCTTTGGGATGGGGGATGAGAGATCTGATTTTGGTCTCTCGCACTTTCTCCTATGGGCAATGCAATGCATTGTTGCCCACCAAAGTTTTGCAGGGAGGTTAAAAGGGTAGAGGAGGTGGAACAAAGAATAATGATATAAAAATGGTGTGTGTGATATCATGCTCTACTGATTCCTATGACCACTTTCTGAAAATCCTTTTTTTTAAAAAAAAAGTGGCACCTTTGCAACCTTTTTCAATTCGTGAAGAAAATCATCTCCGTCCTTTTTCTTCTCCTTTTCTTATAAAAAAAGGGATGTGCAGTATTTGCTTTGGTTACATACCTTCCCTTCTAGTTATGTCCTCAATATGTTACGGCTTTTGTAAATCCTTGAATTGCAGGAGACCCTTAGATATTGATTACATCACACGGAACAGCAAGAGGTGCAAAGAAAACGAGTCATTGGAGCAATCCCCTCCAAAACATTCAAAAGCGACCAAAGACATCGGAGTTCCCGAATCTGAGGAAGCTAGGAACAGTGCCACGAATTACAAGCTCTTCTCCGAGCTTGAAGCCATCTGCAAGCCAGGAGCTGCCGCTGCCCCCATTGCAACTAACAACCAGACCGGGTCGAGCTCGGCCCTCACGGGCGAGAACCGCCCAGCTCCGCCGGCTCCAAATTATCCCGAATTTGCACAAGATCACTGCTCGAATGCGTCAACAGGGGACGAGGAGGGCTCCCTAAAGAACAACCCTCCAAAGAGCAGCAGCACAACATCGAGCAAGGCCAGGAGGAGGAGGAAGAGGAAGCAGCAATTTAGCTTCATCGCCGCATTCTTCGAGTCCCTGGTGAAGCAGCTCATGGACCACCAGGAGACCCTCCACCGCAGGTTCCTCGATGCTCTCGAGAATCGGGACCACGAGAGGGCAAAGAAGGAGCAGCAGTGGCGAGAGCAGGAGGCGGCTAGGACGAAGCAGGAGGTGCAGGACCGCGCAGAGCAGCAGGCAGTAGCGGCAGCCCGCGAGGCGGCAATTGTTTCCTTCCTGGAGAAGATTACTGGACAGCCCTTGAATCTCCCCAGCAGAGTCCAATTCGAGATCGATGACAACAAGCAAGGGAACAACACGGCCACTGAGGGCTCCGACGAGAATCGTGCGGCCATGAACTCCAACCGTTGGCCCAAGGCAGAGGTCCAGGCTCTCATCAAAGTAAGACTAATTTTACCATTAAAACAAATCTGTAGTAAAACTACCAATGTCTCATAGTAATGCAATTTGACAGGTGCGAAGCGGATTGGAATCGAGGTTCCAAGAGCCCGGCCTGAAGGGGCCGCTCTGGGAGGAAGTGAGCTCCATAATGGGAGCGATGGGGTACCGGCGGAACGCAAAGAGGTGCAAGGAGAAATGGGAGAACATCAACAAATACTTCAGGAAGACCAAGGAGAGCAACAAGAAGAGGCCGCAGCAGTCCAAGACCTGCCCGTACTTCCACCAGCTAGACCAGCTCTACTCCAAATCCCAAAACAACGAGACCCCCATGGAGGTGGACAGGAGGGGCAATTCTGAGCTGCTCGATGCAATCGTGGTGCAGACGGATCAGATTGGATCGAGGTCCTTGGACCAGAATGCCAAGGAGCTCAAGCATGCCCAAGGAAACGAAAGGCATGGGCATGGAGATGACGATGACGAATACCAGGATGATGAAGAGGACGATGATGACGAGGAAGGAGAAGAGGAGGAGGTAGAGACGCAAGGAACCATGCATTTGAGCCAACACCAACATAATGAGGAGACCCAACTTTCCTCCCACGAGCATGCCTCCCTTTTCTTCCGCACTCTCCAATCATAACTCCGATGGGAAGAGAGGAGAAGGATTAATTAATGGGAATTAGGGTCGTAGCGGTGAATTAGAGCCAGGGAATAAGCTTACTACCTGTTCAAACTAATGTTCATGTTCTTATTTTGCCCCTTTTTTTTGTTACATGGCGGTATCATCGTTGTCGTGTACCTTTTTTTGTTGTAGAAGTTAATATATAATTAATATTGATGAGTAAGAACGGCTTGCTGATTTTTTCTTCTTTTTAAGAAGAAGTGGTGGATATTTGAGGAAGCAAATCTAAGAGAGGAAATCTAAGAGAGGGTGGAGGGGGAGGTGGGGCTTGGAGAGAGATAGTATAGCAGGAGGAGAGGGGAGCATCGACTTTATTCCAAGGTTTGTTGTTTGTTTGTTTGTTCGGTTGCATGGTCTGATTGAATTGAATTGAACCTGTCTGTCACGTATCTAATAACAACAAAGTGGCCCATCTCACTTTTCCCCACAGTTGCTTCCCTTTGCTTCCCCCCACCGCTTGTGTGGGTCTCTCTCTCTCTCACGAAGGACGAGATGGAGATGGTGGTTGGTGTAGACGCACATGTATGGTATGGATGTATAATTTGCACTTTGTCCGTTTTAATTATCTTCCACTGTCCATCTTCTTGTACATACATTTTTCATTGCGTTGAGGTGTAATAACAGATTCTCTGTAGTGGAAAGATGCAATTTTATTTAGGTTCGATTTGATTAGTTTGACTTGTACATAGATTTTTTATGCTGCGTTTGAAATATTTTGAAAGAGCTTGCGCAAAATCTGAAATATAAACCAGTTCCTTGTTTTTGCCCTTTCGGGTGATCTTTTCAATATGGGGTTGAGGGGCAACCAACATGGCTGCCCCGCCTTACTTTGGGGCAATTTTTTATTTTTTTTGAAAAATATCATCATGTATATCCATCCCTATATCCCTCCTATATGACATTCGAATTTCATCAGAAATAAAGACTTCCTACGGCCTTCATCCAAACAGAGTCGATTTAAAAAATCCTGCGATCGTTAAAAATTGACGCTTGAATGGAAGCCGTAGGAGTCTCTGTTTCTTACGAAATTCGAATGACATACATGAGGGATATAGGGATGAATATAAGTGGTGATATTTTCCAAAAAAATAAAAAAAATTTGCGAAAAATGGGGTGATGGCAGCCACGTTGGCTACCCCTAGGGGGCAGCCCCATTTTTTCCTTTCAATATTTTTTATATAAAAATGACAAGTGGGAAATGGTTTCCCGTTTGATTTTTTTTGTTTTCTTCTTTTACATATATAAATCAGACATTGCGATGATACCAGCATGGTCGATACCTTGGTGGAAATTTAAGATTTATGCCAACCATCTATATCCATTCCATTATATCCATTTTTTTTATACTTAAAGTGCATCAAGTCAATTAATTTTGCAGCGAAAATTCCCATTTTATCCGTCATTCATTCCATCTACCACCCACCTCTAGCTATCTTTCCATTTTGCCCTCGATCTGTTAATATGAATTTCCCAACCCACCCCCACTGCCTACTCCTCTCCCTTCGTTGTTGCCATCAACACCCTCGTTCAGACACCATACCCTAAGACACCAACCGTCGTGGGAGGTGCTCCTCCCTCATCTGTTGCTCACCTCCAGACGATGGAAACTGATCACTCTTAGACGGAGGCTATGTCACCTCCTACTCGAACTCGCTGCGGAGGATCGCAGAGAAGGTAGGTTTCTACGGCTCTCTATCCTCCTCCCCTTGATGACCTAGGGTTGGATCTTTGACAATAAGGCAAGAATGGACATGGGTGAAGTTGCACCAAGCGAACCATGGGGAGATCGAGGAGCATTGCATCCTTCATTGATCATCTCAACATGAGTCATTAGAGCTCGAATAGCACTGTCCCCACTAGCCAAGCATTGCATCAGATTTAGAGCACCATCTGTAGTAGTTCGAGAGCATCATTCGGTGAACTGACAGCTTTCACCACATCGAGCCATATCACCTGGTGACCGTCGAACTTCAATCGAGCTTTCGTAGGAGATCTGTCATCAATAGAACGAGAGCTGAGCAAGCCATATTTAATGGAGTTGTTGGCATGCTCGATAGGAATTGGGGAAGAACATGAAGCGCGTTCCCTCACTTTGGATTTTCCATGTGTCGTTCAATTAGATGATATGAACGAGGCACGATAATCCACTCAACAACTTGCCTCGTCCCTATTATAATATCATATGCACTTAAGGCAAAAATTTTCTAAGTAGCAAAAGATCAAGATGAATGCCCATCGGTAGTGGGGAGTGGAGGTGGACGCGGGTAGTGTGAGGTTGCTGAGTACAAAAAATAAATAGACAATATATATTTTTAGGATTTTTTAAAAAATTTTATAATTTTTATGGATTTTATATTACAAACAAGTACAAAATGATATGCTTTTTATTTTTAATAAATAATAAAAAGTCCTAATTGCAAAACCAAAAAAAAGATGGCATGAAAGTACAATGCAACAGAAGTCTATAGTTATTTTTTGGGATTTTCTCGAGTTTAATTGTTGTTTAAAATAAATGGACACAACAAAAGGAAACTACACTAATAGCAAGGGCCTATATGTAAATAGTATAAAGTTCCAGGGCCAAAGTGCAATTTCTCCAAAAATATATGACGTAAATGAAGAGTTTCTGTATTGAAATGAAATGCACAAAACCACGGGGCCTTGCTTGCAAAATACTTAAGCTCGCATGTAGATACATGTAGATATACGTGAGGGATCAGAAAGCAAATATCAAAAAGTTAGGGGACTACTTGCAATTTTTCAAAAATTAAAAACATGCTCAAAAAGTTCCAGGACTAAATATAAATAAAACAAAGCAAGATGGTATGCCTGCAAAATCACCACCTAACATGAGTCGCCACGTGAGGCGACGTGGCGTGGATGAGATGCAGATGAGAGTGTAAGAAGCAATATTAAATACAAAAAGAGTTTGAGATAATGTTGCAAAATACATAAACAAAGACGCAGGGCGACGGTTGAGATCTGGTCACTTGAACACGTGTCACGACACGAGCGATCGATGGTTCTGATTAGATGGTCATTGGCAATCTGATGGCTTTGATTCACAGCATCGAACGACAACTGCATGCCTTGGACGAATAGAGATTTGCTCGATTACCAAGGTTCTATTGATTGACGAGAGATGGGTGAATGAAAGACCAATAATCTATGAAAAAATCGAAGAAGGAATCGAGTCGAAAGACGCAAGGATTGATGGGGAAAATCAATGAAATAGGGTGGTCATCGGCTTTTGATAAGCTTAGGCGCTAGGGGGCCAGTTGACTGATGGATCAACCAAGGCCAACCCCCATTGGGCCATATAGACTGCCAAACGACAAATCAAAAATAAAAATTAAAAATAAATCAAATTTTAATAGTAAATCAATTTATTTTTTTCTTAGAATATAAAAAATATTGATTATTTTCTATAGTAATTTAATATGGTTTTATATATTTTTTGAGTTAGTTTCTTATAGGTTACTTTTTGTATGTACATTTAAAGGTATATTTACTTGAGGATAGGGAGTACGCACCCATTTGCATGTAATTTCACATGCACCGGGGCCTATAACTTCCATTTTTTACTTTTTTGAAAAATATCACATGTATACTTATTCATATATCCCTCCAATATGCCATTCGAATTTCATCAGAAACAGAGACTTCTATGCTCTCCGTCTAGAACAGATCGATTTTAACAGTCTTAGAATTGTTTGTAATCGACTTGTTCTAGATGGAGGGCATATGAGTTTCTTTTTCTGATGAAATTCAAATGACATATTGGAGCGATATATAGATGAACATACATGGTGCTATTTTTCAAAAAAGTAAAAAAAAGTGGAAGTAATAGGCCTCGGCGCATGTAAAATTGCATGCACCTGGGTGCATACTCCCTATCCTCTATTTACATATATGCAAAGTAATTTTATTTTTAATTTGTAATTTAGATTTTATTATTTTATATACACAATTTATATATTTATATAACTTGTTTAAACACAAGTAAATATATTTTTATTGTATTTTTTCAAAGTTATTTGTATACTTAAATAAATATTAATATATAATATATAGATTTTTTTAGTATATTCATGTATGTATTGTAATATACTTATTTAATTGTATTTTTATTGTTCTATTTTATTTTAATTATGTATATTTATTATGAATAATATTTAAAAATTATAAAAATATAAAAATAATGAAAATTATAAACAATAAATAAATATATATTTTATTCGGGTATGACGCACAATGTGGGCCTAATGATTGGGATTTCGCGAGGGTTTAAAATATTCTCACAAGGTGAATATACGGTGTCGCTGAGACGATTGCTCACAAAACCCAAATTCAACAACAGTTAACCCATAAATAAATAAAGCAAAGTAAAGCAAAATGTGTAGTTGCAGTTTATTATAACTCTATAAAAGATGTGTATAAAGAAGTAGTGTAGAGGTCGAACACATGGAGCATGGGGAATAGACAACAAAAATTGACAAAATGTCAACAATTGTTTTCGTTATTTTTATGAAGAATTTTATTTTTAGTAGGTTTTAAATTATTTTTTTTGTTTTTTTCATAATTTTTATATTTTATATTTTATATTTTATATTTTTTATATTTATTTTTATGTTTCCTGATTTTTAATTTTCTTTTTGTCCTATTACATAGATAAGATAAGTATAAAGTATATTATTTATAATAATATTAATAGTATTAAAACTAAATAATTAATGTACTTAACTTTTTAATTTTAAAAGTTTTCAAAAAATATATTTGTTGGTATTTTTAATAATACTGATAATATTAATACTAAATAAGTAAATACAGCTATATAAATAGATGTAACCTTACGGTATTTAAAAAATAGCTATAAATACTTAAAAATAAGAAAATAAAATGTTTTTATCTTTTTTATAATTTTCCTTTACTTTTTGTATTTTTCTCAGAATTGTTGCCACTTTTTTGTATTTTTTAATTAAATAAAATATCAAAATAGAGACTTGTATTAATAAGCTTAATTGTTTTGGATTATAGAAATAATTAAATAGCTCAAAAATTTTCAAAATTAATTTTACTATATAAGGAATGTGATAAAGAAATTTTGGAAATAGAAAATGTTATTTTTGGATTATTTTATGATTTTTATAATTGTTATGGGTTAGAAGGGTTTTGCTATTTTTTCTATTATTTTTTAGTGATTTTTTATTCGCAGTAACATAATACAATAATAAACATTATCTTTTTTTATAATTTTTAATGGTAATTTTATAATTCTTATATATTTTTAATGCAAACATGAATAAATTGCAATGTTTTAATTTTTCAGAAATAGAAAAATATGTTAAATTACCCAAGGAAATTATATGTGGTTTAATATGGTCTAAAAAATTAAAGTATATTTCCTAAATAATTTTTATTCCAAATTGTATTTTAATAAATAAATAACATGAAAATAAAAAAATGTACACGCTGGTACCTGTACACAATTTCTCAAAATTATTTATCAATTTTTGAACCCCCGAACAAAGTTTAAGGGCCAATAATGCAAAATGCACAGAATATTTTCAATAAATAATGTTGATAGAAATATACGTGCAATATTCAAAAACTGACGGGCCCTCCTTGTAAAATATTTAAAAATTTTAATATTGGAATAAAAAATTACAATACTAATTTGAAATACAAAAAAGACTGAGGCCCCTCTACAAAAAGCCCGCCCCTCACGTGCACAAGGGCGTGAGGTGACGTGGCGAGGGACCTATATGCAAATATAAAAAGTACTGGGTTCAACTTACAAATAGTACTAGATATTTGTAACTGCAAATGAATGATTATAGACTAAAAAGTAAACAAAAGTACAGGGGTATAATGCAAAATTTCTACCACATGTGGGATCGGCCGTTGGAGATGACTTCACTTGGACACGTGGCTATACGAGGGCACCCGATACCGTTTCGTTGATGTGCGATAGGGATTAGACCTATGGTGCAATTTGATAGTGGAGATCAAAACTAAGAAAGATGGATGATCCAACGGTGGCTGCTTGAAGAGCCTCAACCTACCCTACCTAATTCGACCGAGTTAATGATCGAATTAATTGATGCTTCGTTATAGTCGGGTAAATCGAGACTGATCAAAAACCACATAGATTAATATCGAATTAAACACTAGAGACACATTTTTTATTTTACTTGGGCAAGCCCAAGGTCGAACTCAGGGAGACAACTTTTTCCTTGGGTTAATTTGAAGGCAATTTCAATGTCAGATTTTCAGGGGAATAATTTTTTGATTTTTTTATGCAATTAAGGAAAACTGTGATGCAATTCGAGCCAAATTTTAAGTTAAAACATAAATTATAACCAAATGAAGTCTAAAAGTGATGAAATTTGGCCAGAATATGAAATGCAATAAACTAAGCTACTACAACTTTTTTGGAACTTTTAGACTCTGAATGAATTAATTATGAATTAAATATGAATGCAGGGTAACTTTTGCAAAGTTAATTAATAAATACCAAAGTACTTCATTTTCAGACAAAAATTATCCTAGATAGTTCTAGGTGAGAGGAATGCAGGAAAATCGATAGATCTAAAAAATGATATATATTAGACCTATTAAAAATCAATTTAGCAAAATACTAATTAATATATTTAGGCCTCGTGATGCGTGCAAATAACGTGATTTTTCGGCACGAAGTAGAACAACTTAAACTAAACCTATTGTGATTTTTTGGTGATTTTTGGGGCTACAAATAATTTAACATGGAATTTAAAGCATACAGTGGAAAAATTATGTTAATTTCCACAAAAAAATAATATAAAATTTCTCTGAGCTCTCAAAAATATGACAAGTGTGCACAATGATAAAGCACAAGTTTCTCTATAATATGCAATTTTTAGAATTTAAAAATGATGCTAAATGAGTAATAAAATGAACATGCAAACAGAAGGACCAAAATGCAATCATGTATTAAAATTAATTAAAATAAAACGTGCGTACAAGGACTAAAATGGAGTTAACTATAATGCTAGGTGTATATGTGTAAAATATCCACGGAAACATGTGCGCCTCACGAGATGCTCTAAATAGGGACTGAACAGCAATTTGGAAAACTTGAAGGGGCCTCAATGCAATATGCCCAGACCGTATGTAAGGCACACGTGAGGTGCTAAGCTCGAACGATGTCAGAGGCTCGGATTGTGGCTCAGGTGCACTAGAGGCTAGAGCGTGCTTCGGGATAGCTTCTAAAGCTCTGATCCTAAGGTTCGGGGAAGAGGCTCAGAGGAAGTGATGTGGAGCATGATGGACCGTTCGATCGATGAGGATCAAACGTCTGTTGAAGCTGGATACGTGGTGCGTCTTGCGACCGTTAGATCGTGATGGATCCAATGGTATCTGGAGCTCCTAGATATGTTGAAGTGGATTGCTGGAGACCGTCCGATCAAGATGATCAGACGATAGTTGTAGCTCTTGCTCCTCTCACCGTCGCTCCCTACGGCAGACGTGGCTTGGATCCGGTGAAGCCTCCGCAGCTCTGCTGCCTTGGTTCTCGGTCGAAGATGATCTCCGGGGGCTCCTAAGCAGCAGTGAACGATCGTGGGAGCTTCGTGGAGCGATCGGAGCGTCTGGACGAGGAGGAGGTGGTCCGTAGGCTGAAGGCGACGAAGCTCGAAGCAACTCTGGCGACGCTTCCGACCAATGAAGAAAATGGTACCTGCAGGGTTAGTGACTATAGCCGAGGCGTGCATGTGCTCACGTGGAGTGCAAGGAGCGACAGGAGGCCTATGGGGCAAAGTGGGTGAACGTCGATGGGCTCCTCCGTCATGAGGGGCAGAGTAAGAATCGAAGATGAGTCGATGGGTTGTGGGGGTGAACGAAATAATGCGCAAAGATGGGAGCTCCAAGGCGGAGCTTGGTCGATGGGCGGTGGAGGGTGGTATCGAGCGAGGCAGCCTAATAAATTAGGAGATGGTCGGAGGAAAAGAAGAAGAAGATTGGAGGAGAAATGAAGGAGGCTACTTGGGAATGGAGGCCCGGGGAGGAGTCTCCGATCGTCGCTCGAGTGTCGGTAGAGGCCCAAGCTCTAGCAGCTCGTCGGGGAAGTTGCTAGCACGGCGGAGCTCGTCGTGGATCTCGTCGGAGATGGAAACATGATCGTCGCTCGCTCTCAATCCTTATCTCTGTCACCAATAGGTAGAATGGACATGGGCGAGGCTTTCTCGGTAGTGGAAGATGATGCCTCGACCGTTGGATCTAGTGATCCAACGGCGGCTGGCGAGGTGCTAAGAAATGGGTAGGATCAGATCAAGGCGATGCGATAGAAGGGCGATGGAGAGTGCCACGTGGCGGGATGTAGGTGTGCTGGAGATTGGATTTTATTGGTCAATTTTATAAGTTAGTATTTTTTGATATTTTTTCTTTATTAGTGTTATTAATATATACACTATAGAGTTAAAAGTGTGGGCTTTGGGGTTAGTATAAAAGATGTACAAATGAGTGATTTTTACAAGTGACTTTGGCTTCTTATTTAATGCATATGTGGATGCTAAAATGCAGATCTTATCAATGCATGCCTAAATGTTAATTATGTAATATAGGTGGAAATATGCCTTTAATTACTTAGTAAAAAGGCTCTCTTTTTAACTTTTAGAGTGATGAATCACATATTCATCAACTCCATATACTTTAATCTTGCTCGTCCCTGAGCAAATAAAATGAAATGCAAGAGTGAAATGATTTTGGGTTCCACACCAAGGTCATGAACAAAAGTTAAAAATGGAGCTTGGCTTGACCTTTGGATTAATTTTGTGGTAGAACCTTATTGGGATCTATACTTAAGACCTAACAGACTTCAAGTTCCACAAGTCTTCTATTCAAGGCGCCTTGATAGTCAGGTCAGAACGAATCCTCAAATGCAAATTTCTGATGACTATGATTCTTACTTGTACTATGTAATTGAAATCTAGCTCTCCACATCAGAAATGTCTAAGAAGCAGCCTCCTCTAACAAGGTAACTCTAATTCCCCGGTCCAGTAACTCTTTCCTCGAGGAGTAGGGTATTCCATTCTAAGTTCAAGTGCGACCAGCTCAAGAAGAGGGGTGGAGAAAAGAATGGACGGTAGCCAATGTTGCTACCTATCCCGAGATGCCAGACCAGTGTATCCAAGTCATCCAGCTGCAAGCTTATTGCTAATATACATACTCCGACAGGCACTTATTTTCTCTCAAGCATGTCTTATTATTTTGGAGTTCTTGCAAAATATTTTTTTAACTATATACAAGGTGCGGCATGTACATCATGAGTTTTTCCTCTTGAGCCAGTAGACTATCCCTCTTTTGAAGCATTATTGCAACCCACAACATTCCGTCCTTAGATGTCAACACCACTAGACTAGATTGAGATGCACTTCCCTCCCCAGAGGAGGACGGATATTTCCACTCGTGTGCTACTACAAGATAAAGGATTCTACCTCCTCACCATCTCATCAATGAAGATCTATGTGCATGGTGCTTGTCCAAGTTAGGTCACTGTCTAAAAGAATCATGCGTGTTCTTGAGATATTCTACTTAGACTAATAAAGATGACATGTGAACATAGACTTGCAGACTCAAAGAATTAAGTCACTTGACCTGAGAAATCTTAACTCCAGTTCCTATAAAATTCCTCTGAAATTAGGTGGATTAATGTCAAATCAAGTCCCTCCTCAACATCTATTCATAACTTGATTCAGAACCCACTAACTTTTCACTTTGCATATGCTGGATATGCAGATGAGGTGCAGCTGACATGCTATGTAGATGAATGCAAGACTCTTTTTTTCTTTTTTTTTCTTATTTTTAAATGAAGGGATGATATGCAAGAGCAAATAAGAGGCATTTAATTTTGATATTTATTATTTTTTTCAATTTTTACCCACCCTATAATTATTGTGTAGTATATACAAAAATACACGAAAGTACGAGCTATGAGTAAAGTATATATGTAATATATACACGCTCCCTATACTTAGTGTGTGATATGTCCCTAGAGCACGAAAGGTGAGGAAAAAGACACAGCTTGTGCTAAGTGTAGTATAGCCAAAAGAGTAAAATTGTATAGAAGTCATCATGCTCCCTAAACTTAGGCTCTTGCAGCCTAAATGTAGAAGAAGATCAAAAATAGGGCGGACGAGTTCAAGAGAGGAAATGGATAAGTATATACATGATTGCCATCGGTTCCCCCTATACTTAGGCTCAGGTCAGCCTAAGTAAAGGATATGAATGAGTGTGAGAACCGGTGAGATTTTGAGAATGTACAGAGATGATGTAGAGATTCAAGTCACTCCCCACCTATACTTAGGATCTAGTCATCCTAAGTATAGAATGAAGAGATATGGAGCTGGGGCGAGTGACATGAGTCGCGAGAGGGAGGGAAAGAATGTACAGGAAGGGTGAGTATATACAAGGATCATGATCTGAATCTTTTTGATGATGCTGATGGCGAGAGCTTACTATTGCAAGGTCTCATGTGCAGCTCTATGTGTGTTTACTGAGTCTGCCTCACGCATGAAAACAAACTCCTCAACATGGACTAACTGTTCATTGGGTTCGACAAAGTATTTCAGCAGTTGTCCATTAACTATGGATGTTTGTGCTTCATCTGTAAGATCTGAGATCTCTACACATCCACTATCATGCACAACACAGACTATGAACAGACCCATCCACTTGGATTTCACCTTACCTTGGAAAACCTTCAGCCTCGCATTAAACAGCCATACCTTCGGTCACGGAACAAAGGTCTTTCATCTGATCTATATGCCATGTCAATGCTTTACCTTGTCCTTGTTCACTAAACTATTGTCATATGCTCGGTTTCTGATTTCCACAAATTCATTCAGATCCATCTCTGTCTGTTTCTGCCATAGGTGTGTGTTCCAGTTGAACTTCTTGATTGCCTATTCGGATTTGCTCACTAATTCTGCAGCCAAATGACACGGCTTCCCGAATACCATTCTGAATGGGGAGGTTCCTAAAGGTGTCTTATAAGTTGTCCTCTAAGACCAAAGGACCTGATCCAAAATATGGGACCGGTCCTTCCTGTCTGGATGGACAAGCTTCTGCAATATGGTCTTCACCTCCCTATTCGACACCTCTGCCATGCCATTGATCTGTGGGTGGTAAGAACTAGCGACAAGGTGTTCAATGTTGTAATCCTTTAAGAGTTTCTCACTTCTCTGTTCACAACATGGCTACCGCCAACATATATCAACACTTTGGGGATCCCGAACCTAGAGATGATGTGATCTCTATAAAATTTGCAAACAATCCTTCTATCCGTAGCTCGGGTCGGGATAGCCTCCACCCACCTTGACAGATAGTCTACCACAAGAAGGATATATTCGAATACATGGCTAACCGATAATGAGCCCATGAAGTCGATGACCCAGGCATCAAAGACAACACAAATGATGACAGGCTGCATCACCATCTCATCCTTGGAACCAACGGTTCCTCCCATTCGTCGGCATACTGGGCACGACTTCGCAAAGGTGACCGCATCGCAGAACAGAGTCGGCCAGTATAAGCCATATTGAAGTACCTTCCATGCGGTCCTCTTCCAAAAGTGGTGTCCTCCTACCTCCAGACTATGGAATAAAGTAAGGACACTCTGATATTCCTTATGAGGAATAAACCTCCTCCAGACACAATCCGGTCCTTCAAAGAAAAGGATCGGATCCTCCCAATGGTAATGTCATGCATCCGGGACAATCTTCAGGAACTTTCTTGGAGACAAGATAATTCACGATGTTGGCGTACCATGGGAGTGAGTCGATAACAAAAACCGACCCGTCAGGGAAGGAGTCTCAAATAGGTGTATCATGAGAAGCATCAAGATTTTTGAGATGGGAGAGGTGATCAGCCACTACATTTTCCTTTCCAAGTTTATCTCTAATGTCTAAATCAAATTACTAAATGAGTAAAATCCACCTAAGAAGACGCACCTTCACGTCCTTCTTTTACATTAAGTATCATAGTGTTGTATAGTCTGTAAACACAATCACCTTATATCCGATAAGATGAGATCTGAATTTATCCAGAGCGAACACTACCGCAAGCATCTCCTTTTCGGTAGTTGTATAGTTACGATGAGCGGTATCAAGAACTTTGCTTGCATAGTGTATGGTAAACGGAACACCATCCCTCCTCTATCCTTACACAACCCCTACAGAAAAATCTGAGGTGTCCGTCATGATCTCAAAAGGAAGAGACCAGTCTGGGGCTTGTAGGATCGTGGAGTCCATGATCCTCCCTTGAAATTGCTTAAAGGCCTAAATACATTTATGATCAACAATAAACTCCATGTCTTTGCCTAAAATCTTAGTTAGTGGTCAAGTAATCTTTGAAAAATCCTTGATAAATCTCCGATAAAATCCAACATGCCCGACGAAATACCGCAATTATTTCACGTTGGTTGGTGGATGGACTCGTTTGATCACGTCCACCTTGGAAGGGTAAACCTCCATTCCTCTCATGGAGATGACATGCCCCAACATAATGCCCTCCGTAACCATGAAGTGACTTTTATTCCCAAGAGAGCACCAGATTAACCTCACAACACCTTTTGAGGACTCGGTCCAGATTCCTAAGACAGGAATCGAAGGAATCATCGTGGACCGAGAAGTCATCCATGAAGACTTAAAGGAATTCACCGGCCATTTCGGCGAATATTGCAATCATGCAACTTTGAAATGTACCGGGAGCATTGCATAATCCAAAGGGCATGCACATAAAAGCATAAGTACCAAAGGGACATGCGAAAATGGTTTTCTCTTGGTCTTCAGGAGAAATTCCTACTTGGTTATAGACCGACAACCCATCTAAAAAGCAGAAGACTTCTTTTCCAGCTAATCTCACTAAGATCTGATCAATAAATGGTAGGGGAAATTGATCCTTCTTCGTCGTGGCATTCAGGCATCTTAATCCACAAGACGTACCACGACGTGGGTACTCGTGTCACGATCTCCTCTCCATCCTCATTGGTGATCGTCTGAATTCCCGACTTTTTTGGGACAACAAGGATAGGTGCCACCCATTTGGAATCGGAGATGGGGTAAATAAAACCCGCGTCACACCATTTCTCATCTCCTTCTTCACAACCTCTCATAAATTTGGATTCAACCGACGTTGGAATTCACGAGAGGGTTTAGCCTCATTCTCTAAGTAGATACGAACACAAAGCAGGATTTATCACGTGGAGATCGGAGATGCTCCAGCCTATCGCCTTACGATTTTTCTCCAGGATCTCTAGCAAGCGAGATTCCTGCTCCTCGGTCAATCACGAACTGATGATGACCGGATATTTCTTCTCTTGTCCTACAAGGAAGGTGTATTTAAGGGTTGTGAGTAATGGTTTGAGCTCAAGTAAGGTGTGATTCTAAAGGAAGTCTAGCTCAATTGATGTTGGCTCTGTGCTGGTAGTGGCTGGATCTATCTTTGAAGTAACTGCTACCAACTCATTAATCTCTGGAATCGGATCGTCAAATGTCTCCAAGCAATCGGCAAAACCAACATCCAACTCATCATCCTCATCTTCTGATTGTACTAAAGAGGGATGTACTGACAGGCCCATCTAGACCTCTACATCATCGAAGATGTAGGGGTATGAACTTTCTACGTTGTACTCCTTCCTAAGGTTCTTGTAAATTGTCTCATGCACAAGAACTTCTCCAAAGGAGAGGGACTTGTCGGTGCTAGCTGGGTTCCATCTCCATGGCCCAACAATGTTTGCATGAACACAATCTGCTTCCGATGAGGAGAAATCTGTGCTGGATTCGGAATCTGGACTCTGTCACCTTGTTTGCTTCATCTCAAATTCCTCATCTCTGCCTGCAGTTTGGAACTGAATCTTCCCGTTCTTGTAATCAAATAAGGCCTCTGCGTTTCTGTGGAAGGGATTTTGTAGTATGATCTGAGAATCTCTCCAATTTCGAGGGGTCTCCATATCAAGGATTGTAAAGTCCACCACGTAATCCTGACCCTCGACTTTGATGATTACGTTCCTCAATTCTCCTTGGGACCTCTTGGTTGATTTGTCTGCGAACTGGAGTAAGGCTCTGGATTTCCTAAGAGGTCCTAGATTTAGCTGCTCATAGAGGATCGTAGGCATTAGATTAATTGAGAATCCATTATCAAGGAGAGTGCATGCAAATGTGGTATCATCGACATGACTCACCACATAATGGGCACACAAGTCCCTTCGTTTCCTTGGAAATGCATTTTAATTACACAAGTAGTGTCTACTGACAGAACGTGCTTTTCAACACGGCTTTTGATCTTCCTGCTGACCCTAGTAGGTGTGCATCTCACCTTAAGGTATTTCTGATATGTAGGTGTCATGTCCACATACTTATCGAAAGGGGTTGTGACCTTGATGTACTTGTTGTAGAACTCTGCCATCTCATGGTCATCTTTTTGGATTTTCTTTGTTTTCTTCTTTCCATCCATAAGATAGGGGGAAGGTATTATTGAAGTTAACTCAAAATATGAAACTGAAAGATCTTCATTGAAACAGGAAACCGAGTTATTTACAGTACACTGACTCTGACATGGATTCAAACGAAAAAGAAATTCTTTTGGCGAAACAGGTGATGTGTCTTCTGCGACTTCTGGGACGTCCTCCTCAGATGGAGGTACGAGCTCCTCATCTGGTTCACTGGATTCACTGCTGGTGCTTCTCTCCTTCTTCTTCGAGGACTTGAGAATCCTCTTCTTTTGTTGATGGTGGTGGTGTTGCTGCTCCTCTGCCTCCAAGTTTCCGCAAGAAGAGACATGGCGGTGTCTTCCTCTTGTGCTCGTGCTTGATCAGGTATAGTCACAGTCTTTCTGCTCCTGAGGGACATATGATTTATATTATCGTACGAAAGGATCTCGTGTTCAGATAGATAGTGATCTGAATAGTATACATGATCGCGTGGTCAATGTTTACCCTAACTTAGGCTATTTGGGTTAGAATGAACCTGGGCGGGAATTGGGGTCTTTGGCACCATCTGATGGTCCTAGGTACGTGAAACACAGTTCAAATCAATTCTGATATCCAATTAGTCATTCTGTATCTATTGGACCCTATCACTCAGGGTATGGATGGCCAAGGTGAGGGACTCCAATTCATTAGTGGGTGGGGCTTGCTGCTGCCGACTAGAGGACGAGTGATTCGACTGTCTGTATTTACCCTGATGGCCGTGCCGATACTGCTGTTGATGACTACTTGCCCCTTCTGCACCACATGTGCATGTACATCGAGTTCATCTTTTACATCGAGGAGAAGGTGGTGGAGGGCCCTGTTGGTCCAAGTGAAATGTGCACTGCTGCTGGTACTGTTGAAGCTCGTACCCAGTCCTAGTCGGGACTGTACAAAGCGTGGTGTGGGAACGGAGCTGGTATCCTGGTAAGCTAGGGAAGGTTGGTGTGGCTGACTGTTCCCTATCCCTGACTATCTGCCAACGGGGTCATGCTTGTACCACAGCCCGTTGATCTCGAACACATGCTCCTCGTAGACTGTCTCCACCTATGGGGGTGCGTACTGCTCCTGCTGAGTGTATTGATGCTCCTTAACCCATCTACTCTGAGGCCCCTATACCTGCTTTTGTAAAAGATGAACTCGATGTACATGCACATGTGGTGCAGAAGGGGCATGTAGTCATATCTTGGCTACCTTCTCAGTCAATTCCTCCACTTGTTTCGACAATAGTAAAAGCACCTCAACGTCAATAGCCCTCTTGTGGATTTGCTCTACCATGGTGAACTTATCAGCTACTATCCCCATGCTAGGGATGAGGTCATATGTCAGATCCGCTACAGTCCTCCTGGTTGTCTCATTAGATAAGCTTGAAGGAGACAACTGATAGGCCCTGGTGGCCTGAGATCTGCTTGTTTCCGCCATCTGCTCCAGGATCTTACGTACGACATTTTCGTTCTTGTTCAGATAGCTTCCTCCATAGGCTGCGCTAACTAACCCTGTATTTGTGGGGTCATGCCACAGAACAAGGTCTGGACTAGGATCGCCTTTGTAACGCCACGGAAGGGGCATTTTTGGATCAAGTCATTAAATCTATCCCAGGCTTCATTGAATGGTTCGTGGGAACCCTGGGAAAAGCTAGCGATGTTCGTCCTCATCTGGTTAGTCCTACTGAGTGGTTATAACTTCTTCAGGAATAAATCCTTGAATTACTTCCAGGTCGTACATCTAACCCCGAGATTCTTCAGCCAATGAACAGCCTTATCTCCTAAGGTAAACGGTGTAGCCTTCAGCCTGATGTAGTCTTCTCTAACCCTAGGGTGACTAAGGTTGTTGCAAGCTAGCTCAAAGTCTCTCATGAAAGCATATGGTTCTTCGATGGCATTCCTATTAAACTTCGGTAGTAGACTCAAAAAATGGGGCTTCAGCTCGAACGCTTCTGGGGGGTACCTCGGGTACAAGCCAATTATGTATCTTATTCTCAGCTGCGTTGTAGGCATCCACCATCAGTTTGTCAATTCCACCCACCGCGATCATCTGTCCCATCCTCACCACAAGATCTGTATTCTGCTATTCGATTGTGGCTAAGCAGGCAAGGATTTGATGTATAGGATCATCTCTGTGTTCCTATTCCTCCGGGGGTCAGTTAGGAGGAATCTTGGTCTCTGGTTCATCCTCTTCACCTGGGTAAAGAAGGTGGTCTAGGTTAGAGGATGTAGCAATGAAGACATTCTCACTGAGTCAATGGTCTTCCTCGGTGAAATGAGAGAAGAGAAAAGGAATGGTTTGAGGGTAACCATCCTGGGTTTGGGGAATCCCGAAATCAAGAGGGTCATGAGCTCAGATGGGCCCAAGTTGCACTTGGGCCGATGAAGACAAGCTTCGTGGGGGTTCAATGAGAGATTTGCGAAGCTAGAGTAGATATCTCCCAGTCAGTCATCTTGGATGGAAAGAAGAATAATAATGAGTATAAGTGTAAAGATAGGATTTTACTCCTACCTAAAGCAAGCAAATGAATCACAAACCTTGATTTTCACATCAATACGGTGAAGGACCCGAAATCGAGTCCGATTAGTCTGGTTTATTTTAAGTGTGAGTTTTTAGATAAATAGCGAGGATTAAGCGACCTATAGGGAAGTCGGCTCAAAGCCGGATGCGTCTTCCCAGTTTAACCCGTCGCCTAAGATATTGACACCCTTCCTTTCTTCGCTCCTATCCCAAGCTGAGGAGTTCCTTGACTTGCCCCTATCTACCTGCCGAAGTAGGCAGAGGCTGATAAAGCTGGGACTTCTCCACGAAGGGTTAGGAGCAACTTGTCGCAGAGCACCGCTGGTTCACCCATATCTACCTGCCGGAACAAGTGGAGCCTACTTAGTGCTAGTTAGTGAACCTAAAACAATTCAGCTTGTGATATTTGCTAGGATCAGGGTACATGATATGGAAGGTGGGGATTTTGGCTCTTCCTTAGGGTGTGCACACACACTCTATACCCTCACTCATCTTGAAAACAAGGTCGGGGATGTTCTCCCGCAGACAGAATTTTTGATTTTATTGATTTTTTTGGTCAATTTATTTAGCAGTTCCGATTTTAAGTTCAGATGACCACTTGATTAGTCCAACACACAAGGCACACGCGTCTACCATCCAGTCCCAATTCCTATAAACCTAAGTTCGAAAAATCAAGGGAGAAGAAGTCGAGAAAATCCAATGCAAGATAAAATAATGATGTATGCCAAGTGCAGAAGACTGATAGAGATCCTCACGCTTTATATACAGGATGCAAAATAGAATTAAAAATTTTACATGATATGGTTGCAAATGAGAAAGCCCGCTCCTAGATAAGCAGTTCTATTAGCGAGTGAAGAACTAGCTAGATTTGTCTATAGTCTTGAGGTCTAAGTGCATCTTTTAGTGTGAAGTGTGGTCCTAGATATTACGAGCATAAACAGTCCTAAGAGAGCTCTAAGAGCCACAAGTGCAGGTCCTATCCTATGTTAAACAACCACACAACAGGCGGGGACTCATTTTATTATGACTTACATGCACGAGAACCCAAACGAGAACCATTGGAACTGCAAAAATAAATAAATATGTTATAAGTCCTCTACAAAACACTCAATTTATTTCGGTGCAGGTTCCTCGTCTCGCTTGGTGAAGTGCCTTCGACTCCTCGTATTCCTCGCACAAAAATAATTGATGGTCAAATAAAGGATGACATAAATAAACAAATAAAATTGAACAGAAAATATTCACAAGAAAAACTGGGAATCAGACTACCGGAGATGGAAAATCTAAAATCCAAATTTCCTAAAAATTAACCAAAGTCGTGCCTCCCCGGCAACGGTGCCATTTTGAAGAGCATCAACCTACCCTACCTAATTCGACCGAGTTAATGATCGAATTAAATGTTGCATTCGTTGTAGTCGGGTAAATCGAGATTGATCAAAAACCACTTAGATTAACATCGAATTAAATAGAAGAGACAAATTTTTTTATTTCACTTGGGAAAGCCCAAGGTCAAACTCTAGGAGGCAGCTTTTTACTTAGGTTAATTTGAAGTCAATTTCGATGTCAGATTTTTAGGGGAATATTTTTTTTATTCAATTAAGCAAAACGGCGTGCAATTCGAGCCAAAGTTAAAGTTAAAACACAAACTATAATCAAATGAAATCCAAAAAAGATGAAATTTGGCAAGAATATGAAATGCAATGAAACTAAGCTACTGCATTTTTTTGCAAATTGTAGACCCTGAATGAATTAATTATGAATTAAATACGAATGCAGGGTAGTTTTTGCAAAGTTAAATTCAATAAATACCAAAGTACTTCATTTTCATACATAAAAATTACCCTAGATAATTCTATTGAGAGGAATCCTGAAAAATTGATAGAGCTAAAAAATGATGTTTATTGGACCTATTAAACATCAATTTAACAAAATTCTAATTACTTTATTCAAGCCTTATGTTGCATGCAAATGATGTGATTTTTTAGCACAAAATAGAACAACTTAAACTAAACCTATTGCAATTTTTTGGTGATTTTTGGGGCCACAAATAATTTAATATGTAATTTAAAGCATATATTGGCAAAACTATGTAAATTTCCACAAAATAATAATATGAAATTCCTCGGAGCTCTCAAAAATATGACAAGTGTCCACAATCACAAAGCACAAGTTTCTCTACAACATGCAATTTTTTGAATTTAAAAATGATGCTAGATGAGTAATGAAATAAACATGCAAACACAAGGACCAAAATGCAATCAGGAATTAAAATTGATTAAAACAAAATGTGCGTACATGGACTAAAATGCAATTACCTATAATGTTAGGGGTGTAAAATGTTCATGGGAACGCATGTTCCTCACGTGATCTTCTGATAGGGACTGAATGGCAATTTGGAAAACTTGAAGGGGCCTCGTTGCAATATGCCCAAACCGCATGTGAGGAATACGTGAGGTGCTAGGCTCGGACGACGTCGGAGGCTCGGACTGTGGCTCAGTTGCGCTAGAGGCTTGGTCATGCTTCAGGATAGCTTCTGGAGCTCCGAGGCTATGGGTCGAGAAAGAGGCTCGGAGGAAGTGATGTGGCGCACCATGGACCATTCGATCGATGAGGATCAAACGACTGCTGAAGTTGGATACGTGGCATGCCTTGGGACTGTTAGATCATGATGGATACAACAGTATCTGGAGCTCCTGGATAGGTTGACGTGGGTCGCTGGAGACCGTCCGATCAAGACAATAAGACGGTAGCTATAACTCCTGCTCCTCTTGTCGCCGCCTCCTGTGGTGGACGAGGCTGGGCTCCGGCGAAGCCTCTGCAACTCCACTGCCTTGGTTCTCGCTCGATGTGGATCTCCAAGGGCTCCTAAGTAGTAGGGAATGATCGTGGGATCTTCGCGAAGCGTCTACACGAGGCGAAGGTGGTCTGTAGGCTGGAGGTAACGAAGCTCGAAGCAGCTCTGGCGACGCTTCCGACCAATGAAGAAAATGGTACCTACGGGGTTAGTGACTATAGCCGAGGCGTGCAGGTGCTCGCGTGGAGTGCAAGGAGCAACTAGAGGCCTATGGGGCACAGTGGGTGAACGCCGACGGGCTCCTCCACCATAAGGGGAAGAGCAAGGATCTGACATGAGTTGATGGGTTGTGGGGGCGAACAAAATAATGTGTGAAGATGGAAGCTCCAAGGCGGACCTCAATCGATGGGCAGTGGAGGGTAGTATCGAGCGAGGCAGCCTAATAAATTAAGAGATGGTCGGAGGAAAAGAAGAAGAATATTGGAGGAGAAATGAATGAGGCTACCTGGGAATGGAGGCTCGGGGAGGAGTCTCCAGTCGTCGCTCGAGGGGAGGAGTCTCCAGTCATCGCTCGAGGGTCGGTAGAGGCCCAAGCTCTAGCAGCTCTTCAGGGAAGCTGCTGGCACGGCGGAGCTTGCCGTGGATCTCGTCGGAGATGGAAAAACTGTTGTTTCTCTCTCTCTCTCTCAGTACTAATCTCTAACACAGATAGGTAGAAGGGAGCTTTGGGATCTCTCGTGCAAGGGTTGATGGGGTTGAAGCTCGTCGGAGGTGGACTATTTATAGGAAGAAGGTGGAGGTCCATGCAATGGAGGGAGTTGTTTGCGTGGGGTTAGTGGAGCAAAGGAG
Source organism: Ottelia alismoides (assembly GCA_037367405.1). NCBI lineage: Eukaryota > Viridiplantae > Streptophyta > Magnoliopsida > Alismatales > Hydrocharitaceae > Ottelia > Ottelia alismoides. Next base: position 469,026 of record JAZKJV010008065.1, on the reverse strand, counting down.
AGGCTTTTGTGGGATGACTGAGTAGCCGCGAGGATGAGGGGAGTAAGGGTTCCAATGCGGGCTAGTTGGTGAGTGGGGTGAGTGGTGGAGACAACGGAGAAAATAGGAAGGGGTCGATGAGTTTACGAGGTGGGTGAAGACGTGGGTGAGGCTTTCTCGGCGGTGGAAGACGAAGCCTCGACCGTTGGATCTAGTGATCCAACGGTGGCTGGCGAGGCGCTAAAAACGGGTAAGATCAGATCAAGGCGATGCGATCGAAGGGTGATGGAGAGCGCCACGTGGTAGAATGTAGGTGTGACGCTGGCGAATGGTGGAGATCACATCTGATGTTTGATCAAAGGGTGATGGATGGAGCGAGAATGAACAGAGCTGATGGAGAAGATCAGGCGGTGCTAGAATACGCTAAATGGCGCGATATGGTGAAGGCGGAAGTGGGTGGTTTAGATGAGATCAGGAGGAAGATCAAACGGCTGAAATGGAGTGCGACATGAATGGTTGAGATCTGGATGGAGAGGAAGCCATCGGACGGTGGAGGAAAAGGGGGCGCGTGGCACACAATGGAGTGGGCTGCGTGGCGCAACCAGAGGGTGCCACGTGGCCCAATCAGATTGGTTTAGGAAAGTAGGTGAAATAAGAAGGTAAAATGGCTGAGTTTGGAAAAACTCAAAACATGGAAGTTGTAGATCTCGATGAGATTTACAAGTTTCATGTTGACCAAAAATAGAAACGAGGTCAAATGAAGTGATAAAATACAAAGGTACAAATACAACTACATATAGTATACAATGGGGGCCAAAACCCAAGTTTTGCATACGAGCTCCGATTTAAATGAAATTGATCTCATTTCGAAGGTCTCTGAATGTATATTATGTTCAAAGTGAGTAGACCTTAATGGGAGGCTGGATGAGAGAGATATGTGCATTTTAAGGTCCATGGTCTCAAACATGGATTGGGTTTTATAGGTCAATTTTACAAGATATTTTTCCGTTATTAGTGTTAGTAGTATATACACTGTAGAGTTAAAAGTATGGGCTTCTATCATCCAAACCCTAACCCTCTTCAGTCACCAGGGTTAGAGTTCATATGGACAACATACATGTCTGTGAAGTTGGGATTTTGGTTTCTTATTCTGAGTGTAGAAGGTACATTGCGTAATATTTTTATGTGATATACATTTTGTATTTTTCTATGTATTTTTATCTACAACTTTTATGTATAAAGTTTAATTATTTTAGTTATGAAGAATAATGTATAAATTATGTCCTAAAATGGAGTAATTGATGAATTTACAAACTAAGGTTTATTGCATTTATTGGCCCTTATCTTGCCCTACTTTATTCCTTGTCAGTCCATTCATCGTGATGCCTAGGTCTGGGGGCTTAGGGTCATTCAATACCTATGCTATTTCATTCTATTTCTTTTCTTTTTATTATTTTTTATTGTTTATTTAAACAGAGTGTTTTATAAAATATTTACACAATAAATAATATGAGTTAATTTATGCAATATAATGTTATTTACATGCATTTAGCTATGGTTAAAAGGCCAAAATGAAAAATAAAGGTGTTGAAATGGAGATTCCTCACCCTCCTATACATATATTAGCTTGTACCTAGCAATCACTTATGCCTATAAGTGCGTAGAAGAAAATAAAGAAAAGAAAAGGATTAACTTTCAAACATCCTCCATAACATCAATGTTTGGAGCTCAATCAGACTGTGGTCGGATCCTTATTGGGAAATGGACTTAAAGTACAACAACCTCTGAGAATTACAAAACTCTACCCAAGCCTCCTCAAAAATTAGGTCATAATAAATCAATGTCATATGCAGTCTCTTATGACTGTGAGTCTATCTTGTACAGTGTCAGTGTTATATTACTCCGTTTGCAGAAGCAGTAAAAGACAATCTTCTCCAACATGGTGACCTTAATTTCTCAATCCAGCACTCTTTCCTCAAGAATCATGGTATTAACTTCTAAGTTCAAGTGCAACTGGCTTAAGAAGAGGAGGTGAAGGCAATGGACGATCGCATGTGTAGCTATGTATCCTAAGATTCTTGTCCAGTGTGGCCAAGTCATTTGGCCGCAGGCTCACATGTATTTGACTTTGAAACTCATGCTTACTTATTGACTATATGTACATACATACTCTGACGGGAATTGATTTTTCTTGGAATTTTACCCGTCTATTCTTTTTAGAGTTTTTTATTTTGCATTTTAAAATATTATATACAGTAGAATTTACATATGGAATTTATTCTCTTATGCTAGTAGACTATCCCTCTTTTGAATCATTATTTCAACCCACAAACTTCTGTCTTTAGACTTCTTCGCTACTGGATCGGGTTGGGAACAATGGCCACAAATGTGTGATTTACGATGTTTCCATTGGCTTATATCTTCTGCTGGAAAATCCATCCCTCTAACACTTCAACTGAGTTGAGCAATGTGTAAGATGTAATTGTGCAAGCTAGGTCACTGCCTCAAGAGCCATGCATGTGTTCTGAAGTATTCTACTTAGGTAGTCAAGACGACATTGAACCTAGTCTTGTAGTATCAAAGAATGAAATCTAGAAGACGTGAAGCTTCTCAATTCATGTTCCTTAAAGGTTCCTACGATTAAGTGGATTAAGGTCCAACCAAGCACCAATCTTCAGATTTTACTTAGGCTAGTTCGATTATCATTATCAATCTGAAAAATGCAAATTCTATGAAAAGAAAATATTTTTGTTACATTATTTTCTGGTTTTGAACTTGAAAAGGTTTTGCAAATATTTATTTAGGTTTTTGAAAAGATTTTACAAATATTTTTGGGATTTCAAATTTTGCATAAGGCTTTTATTTGAATTGTTATTTATACAAAACTTTCAATGTATTTTCAAAATATTTTCACAAACATTCTGAAAACTTATTTTTGTAATTAATTTTGACCAATGTTTTTGTAATCCTTTACAAACCCTGAAAACCATTAAGCAAAGATTTTTTAAATAGTATGTATAGATTTTCAAAGCAATTTTAAAGCCATTTTTCAAATCATTTGCAAATAAGTTTTCAAAACTTTTATATACACAAATAAAAGGAATTTTGCAAACAAAACTTTTTTTATAAAGGATTGAAAGCATTTTGCAAAAGTTTTCCAAACAGTTTTCAAAAGATTTTTCAAATAAAATTTTCAACCATTTTCCAAATCAATTTACAAAACATCATAAAACTACGAAAGTAGGGGTTATAGTTAAAGTATATACACCGTATATATGACCCTCTATACTTAGCGTGAGCTATGTCCTCATAGATAGTAGAAAAAAGGAAGACATATCTCGTACTAAGTATAGAATAAATATATATGACAACGACGAAAGAATCAATGAATGAGAAGTTGATTGTCAGCCCTATACTTAGGATAAAATAATCCTAAATATGGAATATTGTACACAAGGCAGGGAGGGTCAAGGGTGGGAATGTACAAAATCTTCTTGAGCTGGTTGTACTTGAACTTAGAAGGGAATATCCCCGCTCTTCGAGGAAAGAGTTGCTTGATTGGGGGACTAGAGTTACCTTGTTGAGAGAGGTTGTTTCTTTGCTACTTTTGAGATGGGAAGCTATAATTCACTTACACTGTACAAGTAAAGATTCATAGTCATAAGAATTGATGTATGTACACTTGTTCTGACCTGATTGTTGAGGCAACCTGAATAGGAGTCTTGTGGAACTTGAAGGTTGTTAGGTTTTAAATCCATTTCCCAATAAGGTTCCAGCAAACTAATAATCTAACGATCCAACAAAGCTTCATACTGTAACTTTATGAAGATAAGTTTGATATTAAATATTATCCTAATTTCTTTATTTTTCATTTTCTTTTTTTATTCACTTATTCTTTCAAATAAGTGTTTGCTAAGGGACTAGGAAAGGTAAAACACAGGGGGATTATGAATCTACATTTCATCATTTTTATTCATTTATTTTAGCTTAAAATCCCTTATAAAACACATTTATATATATTAATAAATCCATATTCTTACCAACCTACATTTATGTGTAAATATTTGTACATTTATCACTATTTTAACCTAAAATAAATAAATAAGTAAAGGAAAACAAAAGACTGTATATATATTCAATAGATACAGGCTAACCCGAACCTCGAGAGAAGGTTTAGACTTGACCTTATCGATCAGGAATAAAGTAGGGGGAGATAGGGTCTTTAATCAGAAAATTAAAAAAATATTTTGTAAATACTTTTCATTCCTTATTTTGGATTTATTTTGTATATATTCGTATAAAACATACATTATTTTATTTATACATAAATTGACTTCAAATGAAATAATTTTCTAAAAAAAATTGTAAATAAAAATATTTACTAAATAATAAAAATAATTGCAAAATAAATCATGTATAGAATATGTGTATAATGTACCATATAATTAATTTCCTTAAATAACCCTCACTAAAAATTAAATAATCAACTTTTATTATTTAAATTAATAAAATGATGGAAATGGTTTTATTGATATAATTTAATCAATTCCTTAATTAACCACCATTAAGATGGCTCTCTAAATTATTGACAATTAAGAGAAATAAAATGGATCTCACCGTGGGAGCGAATAATGTCATGATGGCCTCAACGAAGATCTCCTTGCTATCACCGGATAGCTCGGAGCCTGGGCACATTTCTACAACAAGAAGGCTTTTGGAGATTTGGCTCCTTTCACCAAAGGATCGATCAAAGAGAAAGTAGGGAGGAGGAGCCAAATAAATAAAAATTTTAAATTTCAAAAGAATGAATTAATGGTGAGGGAGAGAAAGGAAAGCAGTTAATGGGTGAATTAATCAATCAATTAATTAATTAGTTTTTGATTTATCTCCTCCGGCCACAATCGGTGGCCGGAGACATGGTTCCCTTCCATCATAATCGACGGAACCCTCGCGACCACTAATACTCTATTTTTAAAATTTGGGACCGAGCCATTGTGCTTGAGTCATTGGTTTTATTGCAGGTACAAGAATAAAAAATTACAAAAAATATCAGCTGTTATTTACAAAAAAATAAAAATAAATAAAAATTTTTGAGCACCACCCAGTTTAACCCGAGTGAAGAAGCTTCGTTGCCACCCTCCATCTTCACGATCATCTACCGTCGCTCTTCACCTTCGAGGACATCCACACTTCTTGGAGCAGCATCACTGCTCATCGCGAGCAGCGCCGTAGAGCTCGCGCGTTCCACAGACTACCTTCCCTAGAGCCCCGACCGCTATCGCGCTCAGATCCACCGACACTTAGAGCGTGTGTCGCTCATCTGAGGTCCACAGTCACTTCTACATGCAGCATCCACCGTCGCCCAAGCTTCCAGCTCATCCTCTTGAGGGAGAACAACCGCCAACCATTAGAGTCTTATCGCCGTTGAGTTCGCTTTCGATCGCCCTCCAGGTCACCCGCAAATCCGCCACCCTCGATGCCGCCCGTTGTACCCAGATCCATCGACCACCTCTGCCATCTGGAGCACTTCCGTCAACCACCGTCGTCACCCTTCTCCTCCTGGACCACCACGCATCATCTGCCAACTCCGATAGAAGCGCCTCCACCAACTGCAGTCGCCACCACCCTTCTCAATTACAGGAGCTGCCTTGCTCGCCGACGCCCAACGGGTTCGGCATTTCTTAACCCATTGGGCCTCCGCTGAGGGCAACCGCCATTTAGACCTGCCGTTGCAGGGAGAGGAAGGAAATAAAAAACATTATTTTTTGGAAACTATTGCATTTCAGTCCCCTGACATTCTTAAAACTACGCAAACGCCCCTGCTCGTCCAAGCTCGTGCAACGTACACCCTTATCTTGGCTAATTTGCAATTATTTCACCGTATTTTATTTCTTATTACTTTTTATGTAAAAAAATAAAAAAATGCATTTCCAGTCACTGTATCGCAGACTTTATTTTGCTTGTTCTCATCATTAAAATAAATATTTTTATTGCTCAATAAATTCTCCAAAAATCAAATTAAGTTCCAGTTACTTCACTCTTCATAGTGTAAATTTTGAATTGCATTTTATTGTCATTTGATATTATTAAAAGAATAAAAATTGTTGCATTTTCACTATTTGACATTAAAAAATTATAAAAATTCAAATATTACGTCAAAAATTGTATAAAAATAGAATAGTTTTATTTTTTTGCATTTTATTTTATATGCAAATTTTATGCATTAATTATTTTTAAAACCCAAAAAATGCAAAATACTCAAATAAAAATCATATAAAATTGTATAAAATTCCAAAAAATTGTGATTTTACTTCCTATTTGTAGATAGTTTCTTCTAGTTCTTTTGGAAAAATAAATCTAGTATTTTTTGAGTTGATTGATATTTTTAAACTGCAAAATACTCCTACTTGTTCACTTTTTAATATTATTTTGAGTTTCTATTTTTTTATAAAATCCTTAGAAACTTGAAAAAACTTTAAAAATTACCAAAAACCCTATAAAAAGTATAAATCATAGGAATATTTTATTTTGACATTTTTATCATTTTTAATATATTTGAAAAATCCAAAATATTGCATTTCTTTTATGTATAAATTTGCTTTGAAAAATTTATTATTTTTTAAAAATTATAAAAATTGCAAAACTAAAAACTAATAAAAATTTAGAATAAAAAATATAAAAACATAAGAATAAAAGAACCAAAAAATTTAAAAGATAAAAATCTCACAAAAACGAAGATCGTTTGCATTTGAATTTCTTATTTCTTTTTATTGTTCATTCAATTATTAAAATGATTCGGTAGTATAATGACAATGCGGCAATGATGGTGTCTCTGTAGGGATCCTTTGTGGATGACCAAAATGAGAGAGATAGAGAGACATGGCGTGCAGATAGAGAGAGGGATCATATGTTGTTGTTCTCTTGTTGTAACATGAAGAAAAGGATTGCCTATTCTTATATAGTATTTTGGGAGTCCATTGATCTCAATCCATGGATAACACAAATCTTTGGATGTGACTGATTTGTGTTTCTTTCAATGGCCATGATCTTGTTGTAAAAACACAACAAAAATTAGTTTAGGTTAATTAAATATATATTTAATAATAAATATAAATTAATTTCAATTAAATCAATTATCTTCAGAATAATTGTGAAGGATCATCTAACCATAATAGGGGGGACGGTCACCTACTCCAATTAGGAGTTGGTGACCGTCCACCACCTTTGTTGGTGGATGGTAATATCCTTCCAATGATATTATATTATCTCATTCCAACATTATCTCACAATAATAATTCACAATTATCTTGCTAACATTGCAATCATGCCATTGGAAATTTGTGACTCACAATCACAACACAAAATAAAATGTAAATTATAGGTTCAATTAATTATCTGCTGGGAATTCACTTCAATAATAAATCAACAACTATAAATTATAATAGGCTCTCTCTAATATTATAAATCACATTTACAATATATATATATATATATATGTTTAATATGGATAGTTCTATCCATATTATTCATATCCATGATAATTACATACATTAAATCATATTAGATCTCCATTCTCATGTGCCCAAATAATAGGAATCACATCCACATTATTCACATCTTCGATAATAAATCACATTTGATAATCTTAGGTAATTCCCCTTATAATAAGGATCAATTCATATTATTCATGAAAATTAAATAACATTTAATTATCAATTTTCTCAATGCACGAATACATATATCAATAGTGAAATTATCCTTTAACTCTTTCAAGGATAATGCACTTTCTCCGCGGATACATGGCGATAAGGACAAGGCGATTGTACGTTTCACGTATAGTGACTTGGATATTGAGATCAAATCTGAAATCCAGATTTTGAGAACCTCCCATACATTTTTGATTAAATAAAAATCATAAATCTAATCTTTTCATTTCGTCTGAATCACTCCAACATTTGGACCAAGATCAGATTACTTCTTTACTAAGAGGCGTCACTAAAATCCAAACCCATTTCATCACTCCCTATGATTGAAAGCGTCATGGTTATAAAATCGTTTAATATTCCTAATACATGTACATCATGCATACTGGAAGACCTAGAATAAACTCGAAGTTTTAGATCTATTTGGACTGTCTTCTTTAGGGTTTTATCATTAAGATTCTCATTTGATCATTGGGATCAATATCGATCATATACTTTCCAAAAGCATATATCATACCTAGGTATTAATCATATACTTTCCAAAAGTATATATCAAACCTACAAATATCTCATTAGTGAGCTCATGTCTTTCTATTCCGTAAATGAACTTATATAATCCCTTTAAGAGATTGTATTACTCATATGATACTGTATGCACACCTGCACGCTGGTGTATAGACCTTGATTAGGTCATCAACCTATTGGTATGCCAAATGTACATACTCAGACATATAGTAACATGTCTATCTCTAGTCAAAGGAAGTGTTCCTATATCGTGACAACATACGACATAGGTTTTAGATTATCTCGATCCTGTTATGTCAATTCTTTGACCTAACTTATCTAATACCTCAGAATCTTTATTTCTATGCAGAGGACCTGCATCAAGAGGTCAATTAGATATCAACTTTTAGAAAAATATTGATATCTCCTTCTCAGGTGGGAGATCATCTCTAAATAATCATTTAATAGTGCTTGATCAATGTTCGATCTAACTCTTTAGATATTCATCCAAGCACCAACCTATATGATTCAAATCAACAACAGTATGATCATTAAGATGGACTTGGTACATAACCCTAATTGTACTAAAGGGACCTATTATGCAAATTAATTATTCTTCATTTCAGACCAGAGAATGATATTTTCAATAGCATTTATTGCATAATGGCTCGCTATGGGCTCGCATGTCCAACAATCTTCGACTAGCCTAAAGATCCATTAATGGGCTGATCTTTAAACCCTCACTCATGTGACAATCACAGTCTATTTAGAAAAATATCTAAGTAAGCTGATCAATTACTCTGGTCTCAAGAGACTACGCCAACTCCTTTTACGACACTTTGCATAACTCCTATAACCAATGTGAATGTTGCATCCTATGCAACCAATACTCAATCTTAAGGCAGTTCTAGTGTCTCTGACGCTACAACTCAATAATCGTTACAACTTGCATGTAATTTATATTATCCTTCTCATAATTCTCTTATGCCCAGAGATCTCAATCTCCTAAGACTAAGACCCGGTCTTATGTCTTATAAGGTATATGAAATTAAGATCTTTTAGATTACTATCTATAAAGTCTTAAGTTCTTGATGATAAGACTTTGAGATCACTATCTCAAAAAAAATTCATCTTTTGAAGGTGTCTATATTACTACAATCAAGTATTTTACCTCCATGGTAGGATTAACAACAATTCATTACTCCCACTACATGGCAAGTATTTGACTTTTGTACACATCTAGCATACATTGAGTTTCCAAAGATGATACACTAGGGCATGTAACTTTGATATTCACATACTCAACTCTTTGAGGGGCAATCCCTTCAGAAAGGTCAATACTACATCTTAAGGGAAAGAAGCCTTTCTTGGAATTTTTCAGAAAATGGATTATGTCCAAGGTGTACTGTTAATGCAACGGTTCCAATACCCTCTTTTCTATGCTTCTCAACCTCTTCAAAACTAAGATCTAAGAGGTATCATTGAGATCATATCTCAAGGTATGGAATAGCCATACTTTAAGACACTTGGCACTCCCACTAAGATTTATATGGTTCATCAAGATTCTATTTTAAATCATAACATTTACAATTTGATTAAAATTTACGTTCCAACTACAAGAAGATTATTCGAGTCCATATATGGAGTTCTTCATCTTGTACACTTTTCTTCCCTCAACTATGAAGCCCCGGGGCTACTTCATATGAATATCCTTTGGGAGGTATTCATAGGGGAATGCAATCGTGACTCACATCTTGAATATGTCATAGTCAAGTTGTGTAGCTATAGTTAGCAATATTCTGATGGGTTTAAGCACGGTCATTGAAGAGAAATTCTCATCGCAAGTGATGGCTTTTCTTCAGTATGTAGCTCATGGCTATGAGCCAAACTTTGAAGGTCTCTACCTTCTCATCTAATCCCTCCTTCTCTTAAAGATCCATTGAAACTTAACAGATCTTACCCTTATAGGTGGATCCTCGAGGGTCCATATACAACACTTGTATATGAAGTCCACTTTAGACTTTAATGCTAACATCCATGTTTCCATGTCATGATCTTCAAAAGCTTCATCACATGAATTAAGATCATTGTCAAACTTAACTGACACATGGAATCCATCCTCAAACACATTTGAAGAGGTCTGAGTGTTTCATTTTCAATTATCATTATAGTTTCTGATTTCAGGAGCCCAATTATTATCAAGATCAAATGAGTTCCTTCACTTTATTTTCATCTTGATTTTCAAGAGAGTCATCATATAAGAATCATATCCTTAGAGATGAAATATTTTAAGAATTTCAAATTCATAAAGTTGGTATCCTATACCATCTTTTTTTTCCTAATGAAGTAGCACTCTCTAGTGCTAGATTCCAGCTTTCTTGCTTGGAATTTTACTAAGGATATACATTGTAGTCTCTACTGCATATATACTTGGAAACTAAGTGGTAATTATGCTAATATTTATCATTGATCCAATCATATCACACATGATCCAATCATATCTCCTTGCAACTTTATTGAGTTTAGGTGTATCATGTGGAGTGACATAGAAATGATATTCATCTCCATAAGGTATTCTTTGAATTCAACTAACATGTCACTACGTATACGGCCTTACTCTTTCGAGAAGCAAAGAACCCGATCCAATTAAATCATGTACTGGATCTGTCACTTCGGACAGGCGTCTACTATACACAACAACTGGCGACGGAATCCTTTGCCTTGACGGGAGACCATGGATGTCACTTATGTGATCCTCCACCTCATATTCAAATTGTAATTAATTATTGTGAATCATATTCACATAATTAATTCTTCCAAGGGAAATACACATCTATTCAAAATAGAGTGTTTATTGGATATAATTAATTTAATCACATTAAATTAATCATCAATCCAATCATCAATCAACAAACATGTCTTTTACTTGAATAGTAGGTATTATCTCAAAATACGTATTATTCGAATTTTAATAATTAGAAAAATACACATTGTCTGTCTCCGGTATTATACAGTCCCTACCCGCTGTCATGGCCAGTACCGACGAGAGTGGGACGGACCACATACGTTGCAACCCGCTACCCCAATGCTCTCCGACTAGGCACCACATCCGCCTCGGGAAAGGATAATACCAGATAGACCATCATGTACTTTGAGATGTTCATCGGTTTTTCAACCGAAATTATACCATATAATATAAATCAAAACATTTTTGATTATAAGGAGATTTGCTAGACAAATCCCCAATCCTATTCAAGCAAAAGGGTTTTTCATGTAAAAGTTATCCTACAACAATTGTAGGATAAACTATGGTTTTCATGAAAGCAATGTTTGTTGATGAACCAATGATCAAGATCTAATATCTCATCATTGTGGTTTGGGCAAGTGTCATTCAATGAAATAATTATCTCTTTAAATATTTCACAAATATTTATCACTAATTATTCCAGAAAATTAACAATTAATTTTCATCATGATAATTGAATGACATATCACAAGGTTCAAGATCAAGAAATTGTTAATTTCCAGCAGTGACCCCCAATCACCAAAATTAACTTATCTTGATCAATTTAAATCCAAAAAATGCAAACTCAGTTTCCAAAGATTGCCTATTTGATTTATTAAAGAACCCAAGTGATAATTCACGCATTTCAAGGCGGATTAAAACCGTAATCATCTCATTAATTACGTTCAAATCCGCAGTTCCCGCAACAGTGAATATAGTCATATTCAAAAAGCCATATCTTGAGCAAATAAAGTCCAAATTTAGTAAACTCAAGTCCTATGGTTTCCTTAATTAATGGGGAACAAAATCCAATTGAAAATTTCGTGTTTAAACATTTTAAACAGAGCCGAAAAATTCAATTTTACTGAGGTGCGAAAAATTGAAATGCAGTAAAAATTTCGCAACTCTTTCAAGAACCAAATCGTCTAAGGTCTATGGATCATATCCAAAACCTTATTCAACCTATGGCTCTGATACCACTAGAAGGATATTGAGAATCCTCAAGCGCATCACGGAAGCGTGTCGATCGCATCGTATGCAATCGGAGCAACTAGTCGTACTAGATGCTAGATGCAGCGGAAATTAAATATTTTAACTTTAAAGATGAAACCACATGATCACGAGAACACTTCTCGGATCGTTTCATCAAACCACAAAGTACAAGGAATACCTCTTGAAGCGTGGTTGTGATCGCGAGATCCCAAAGTAGAGATCCTCCTATCTTAAGTCCGATCCACGAAGAACGCACTTGCGGGCGTGATGATGAGTCACGTTCCTTCCCGCAATCCTCGATGAAGATCCAAGCGTCGAAGAAGAAGCCGAGAGTCTCTCCTTTCTCAACACAAAGTGGATGTCCACTTGATGAAGAAGAGAAAGAGAGAGGGCAAGAATGAGAAAGAGAGAGAGAGAGAGTTGTAACTTTGCACAACTCTTAATGATGTTCCATGGAGAGGCTACCCTAGCCCTCCTTTTATACTAGTTTAGGATCCAATGGATCTCAATCCATGGGACTCATGGATCCAAGGGATATGCTTGGTCCATGATAAATCAATGGCTAGGATTTGTTGTTCAATAACAACAATTAATCAAGAGATAATATAACAAATGAAGTGGAGTTAACCAACCCCTAAAAAAGGGGGGGCGTCACCCATGAACTCTTCATGGGTGACGCCACCCATGAGGGTGGTTATTTTCTCCATTTCATTTATTATATTATTCCTCAATTAATTACAATAATTATTCGCCAAAATTAATTCCAAATTAATTTTGTGAATATTTCAATCATGCCATTGAATATTATGTGAATCATATTCACAACCCAAACTAGTTAGTAAATTGCATTTCCAATTAATTAATAAATGTGAATCCAATCCACATTATTAATTAACAAATGCTATTTACATAAATTCTCTCTCTTATTATATGTATATTATAAATCATATTTATAACACACATATATCATGGATAGTGTTATCCACATTCTCTTAATCTTTGATAATTAAATCTCATTTAATTATCTTAGATAATCATTTTCACAATATGAATCATATTCATATTTAAGCTTGATAATTAAATCACATTTAATCATCAAGTCCTTGCTTGGATATTTCATCAAAAGAATTATTCTTGAACCCTTTCAAGAATAATGTGCTTTCTCCGCAGATACTTGGAGATAAGGACAGGGCGATTGTATTATTCCACGTATAGTGACTTGGATGTTGAGATCTCATCTCAAATCCAGATCTTACGGACCTCCCACAGATGCTTGATTAAATCAAGACCGCAAATCCAATCTTCTCATTGGATCTGAATCTCATTCAGACCAATGTCCAACACTTGGACTAAGATCGGATTGCTTCTCTACTGAAAGGAGTCACTAAAATCCAGACCTGTTTCATCACTCCCTCGGAATGGAAGCGTCATGGATATACAATCGTTTATGATCACATCACCCTTCAGGTATTCCCAATACCTGTACATCCTGCATACTGGAAGACCTATGGTCAACCCGAAGATCAAGATCTATTTTACACTGTCTTCTTCAGGGTTTGATCACTAAGTTTCTCATTTGATCATTGGGATTTGGTATCGATCATATACTTTCCAAAAGCATATATCATACCTAGGTCTTGATCATATACTTTCCAAAAGTATATATCAAACCTACAAATTCAATCAAGCTTCCAAAGCGAGACAACCGTGCACGGAATTTGATTCCTCCCAATATCTCATGAGTGAGCTCATGTCTTCCGGTTCAGTAGTGAACCTGTATGATCCCTTTGAGAGATCGTATTACTCATATGCCCTTATATGAACACCAACGCGCCGGTGTATAGACCTTGGTTAGGTCATAAACCTATTGGTCTGTCAAATGTACATACTCAGACATATAGCAACACATCTGTCTCCGGTCAGAGGATGCGTGCCTATGTTGTGACAGCATTCAACATAGGACTTTGGTTATCTCGATCTCGTTAAGTCAACTCTTTGACCTAACTAATCTGACACCTCCGAATCTCTATTCCTATGCAGAGGACCTGCATCAAGAGGTCGGTCAGATATCAGCCTATGTGAGAAAGGATTGCCATCTCCTACTCAGGCTGGAGATCACATCTTAACAATCATTTGACGGTGCTTGATGAGTCCTCAATCTTACTCTTTAGATATTCATCCAAGCACCAGCCTCTATGATTCAATAATTGAATCAACAGCTGTAAGATCATTAAGATAGCCATGGTACATAACCCTAATTGTACAGAGGGACCTATTATGCAAATTATTTATTCTTCATTTCAGATCAGGGAATGATATTTGCAATAACATTTATTGCATAATGGCTCGCCGTGGGCTCACATGTCCAACACACATGTCATCTTGATTAGCCGAAGTAGAACACTTAACAACACATGCATGACTCTTAGGAACAATGGCTTTACTTGGACAAGAACCTTACACGTAGCTCAACACAGATGAGGTGATGACGAGGCAGAATCCTTTAGCTTGGAGTAGCATACTCGTGTAGTATAACTAGTTGAAACCTCCCATCCGCCTCTAGGGAGGGATGTGCACCTCAACTTGGTCTAGTAGCATTGAGGTCTAAAGACAGGAGTCAGGGGTTGCAATAATGCTTCAAAAGAGGGACAGTCTTTTGGATCAAGAAGTAAAACTCATTATGTATATGTTTCACCTTGTATACATGTTGTATATATGTCAAAAAAATGTAAAATTTCAAAAACTCCAAAAAAGGGGATAAGCCTGATTGAAAATAAAATGCATGTCTGAGTGTGTATAAGCAAAGCTCATGTATTCCTCTATCTCATCTTAAGGAAGCTTGCAGATGGAGACTTAACTACGTTGGTTAATCTCCAAGGGATACGTGGCTACACTGGTCATAGTACATTCTCTTATTTCCCCTCTTCTTGAGCTGGTTGTACTTGAACTTAGAAGGGAATACCCTGCTCCTCGAGGAAAAAGTTGCTAGACTAGGATATTACAGTTACCTTATTGTAGGAGGTTGTTTCCTTGCCATTTTTGAGGTGGGGAGCTACATATCACTTACACAGTACAAGGAAATAATCATAGACATTAGAGTTTCTGTACGTAGACTTGTTCTGACCTGGTTGTTGAGGAGACCTGACCACACCACTATGGAACTCAGAGGTTGTTAAGTCTTAAACCTATGTCCTAATAAGGTTCCGTCAAACTAATAATCCAAAGGTCTTCCTGAGCTCCATACTCCAATTTAATGAAGATAAATTTAATAATCAACTTTGATGCTTTGTTTTTCTTTTCATCTTATTTTCACTTCTTTTTCAAATAAGTGTTTGCTATGGGATTAGCAAAGATAAAGTATAGGGGGATGATGAATATGTGATTCTCATTCTTTATTCTTTTATTTTAGCTTTATCTTTTAGAAAAAACATCTATAAATATTTATAAATACAATAAATTAATATTATACATATTCTTGTTAATATTCATAATTAACAAATATTTACTAAAAATAAAAGAATAAAAATAAAATAAAAAGAAAGAAGAATGTAATTACGAAATAAGTACAGTCAGACCCAAACTTCGAGAGAAGGTCAACAATTAACCTAATCGACAAGGAAGAAAGTTGGGGGAGATAGGCTCCCTGTATAGCCACTACATAATTGTACATGTAAATGATTATATTTAATCTATACTTTATATATATTGTAACAATTGTTCATATCCTTCGTAATAAAATAAAAATAAAATAAAAGTTAGAAAACACAAAATAAAACAAAAATAAAATCCCAAAAGTCAGCGTACAAAAGACACGCATGTGATGAATCCATGATTCATCATCTTTATTCTTTTATTTTAGCTAAAATCCTTAGTAAAACACATGTACATATTCATTAATTCTCATTATTTATCATTCACCATCTATTTGTTAATAATGTATATTTAACATTCTTTTTAACCAAAATAAAAAAATAAAGAAGAAAAGAAAAAGAAAAGAAATAAAGAAGGATGTATTTATGGAATAAATGCAGACTGACCCGAACCCCGAGAGAAGGTCAAGAATTGACTTGATCGACCAGGAATAAAGTAGGGGGAGATAGGGTCCATAACTTATAAAAATCAAGAAAACCAATTCTCACTTGTATATATTCATTATTTTCCACCTTGTACATATTTCCACCTATTTTATTTATCAATAAAACAACTTCAAATAAAAATATTTCCTTCTTGAAAGTTGTGTGTAATAATGTATACTAATTTATAAAAATATCAGAAAAATTATTTAACTAATAAATAAATAAATACAATGAACCTAAAAAGCTTAAAAATCCAACTTCCCAGGTTCATAACTATTTACAGAAAACTCCAAATTGACCAAACTCACTTTTAGACTTCATTTTATAATTAATACTAATTATTAAAAATACCAAAAAAATCAGGGAATAAAAGGCGTGAGTTTTGGCATTTGGACCCCTTTGCATATATGTACATTATGTGTATAAAACTTCTTTATTTTCTATCTATTTATTTATAACTCCAAATAACTTAATTCTTTTTCTGAAATGTTCATAAAAATACATAAAAAAATACAAAAATATAATTTAAAAATAATTATGAATAAATACCAATAAATCTCAAAATCTAAAAGCCGTAAAGCCTAACTTCCGAACCTCATAACTAACCCATATGAACTCCGATTTGAGTGTACTCACTTTTAAAGTTCATTTTATAAAATATATCTATCAAATAAAAGTGGTTTCACTGAAATCAGAGTTAATATGCAAAAAGTAGGTTTTGGGACCTTATGGGTATAGTTGTATATATTGTATATATTTTTATTTATTTATTTTCTTATTTATTTGTGCACATATTGTATTTTTAAATGTTTTGTATATATTTATTTTAATTATATAAAATAAAAATTATAAAATCTGAAAATAATCAAATTATAAAATAAAGTATGTTTCACATAGGTATTTTATACCTATTAATAAAGGTTCTTATTTATTTTAGCATATTTAATTAATTTATTTTATTTATTAAAAATCACCATAAAATTATTTAATAAATTATTAACATTATTTATTTTCAATATTTTGTAATTTAAAACCATTCATTTATTTATTTATTGTATTTATCCTTTAATCTGCTGTTTCGTCCTTTTCCCTGTTTCGTCCTTTTCCTCCTTCAGCCAAATAATCTGTTCAACCGAGTCGATTTCTCCAAATTTTGTAGAGCGCGTCGTTGATCGGATTGACTTGATTTCTTCACCAAAATAACAAGCTCACAACACTAATTTTCGCCCAATAAAAGTTTCAAATTTCCCGCCTCGATTTGCGCGCCGAATTTTCATTTGAAATTTGGCATTTCTCATCTTATAAATAAGGCTCCATCTTCTTCCTCCTCCCATCTTTGGCCATTTTCTCCATCTCCAAGGAGCTCCAATGTATCATGAGTGACAGCTGATCGTTGTTGAAGCGAGGAACGGTGCGAATCGGCCTTTGATCCGGCGTTCCGTCGCCGTGCTCCGCCTCCGGCGAGCTTGAGCCTCCGGCACCGCCGAGCCGTCGAGGCAACGACCCGAGGATCCTTGGTCCTCATCCCAGGCAACATCATTCATCTGGAAACTCGCATCATTCAGGTAATCTAGATTTCATCTTCTATCCGATTTTGTCGCAAATCCTTGTTCCCCTGTTCATCACCTTCATCGTGCTCACACACACCTTGCCTATTATCATCTCCATCTTCTGGATCCCTTCACATGCTATTCTACCTAGCATATCTGACCACCTCCGGCCACGTACGGTGGTCGGAGATCGGGGTTCATCTTCCATCATCGAGAACCTCCTCATTCACCCATTTCGTGTTTGATTTTGGACCGAGGTTCCATCCTCGAGTCGATCAATCTCTTGCAGGCAATTTATCTGAGGTGAAGCATCAACGTGAGCACCTGTAGCAGGAAACTTCATCTGGAATCATTCTACACTACTGTGGTTGGACCCGATTGGTATTGATTGTAGACAACATTGAGCAGCTGATCGAGAATCTGAACACCTGCAATCCGAATCGCACTACCTGCATCTACTGGAGAACACGTGTTCACATTACTGGAGCTGAAAGAAGGAACGTCATCTCATATTTGCGTCACCTGCACGTCTGATCGTCGAGCCGCTCGAGGACGGAGAAACATCACCATCTGCATCCGAGCATTGACTTGCACGCCTGCAAACCTCAACATCTTCGATTGGCGACCTGCCGACTACGAGATCTGGAGTAGATCAGACCACTGTTGCCGCAATTCGAGAACCGTTGAGGTCTGAACCGAAACGCTGCCGTCGCGTGAGGTTTGGGGGAAGAATAAGGGAGTAGCTCCAGATTTGCACAGCACCGTCCGATCAATTTCGAATCAACGGTTGATAGCCTTCACTGCTTAAGGCGCAGTCCGCAGGAAGCACACGAATCAAGAAAAATCCGGTGATAATTGCATTCCCTCCCCTATGTTTCTTTTCATTGCACTTTGAGCCCTCTTTTGGATATAACAGTTTTAGAATACTTTCTGTTTGGCTCTTTCTTCTGTTTAACGTGGGATTGCAAGTTGTTGGGATTGCAATTTGTTTCTTAGAGTTTTACAACATTTACCTTGCATTCTTTATGTGTTATAAAATGTGAGAATGTTCTGATTAAATTGTATCCATGCCCTTGCTCTATTGAGTGCATATGCTAAACATGTTTTGTTTGTTTGTTTTAATACCTTTGTTCCTGTCATTTCGATGCTTGTTATAGTTTGGTGCTTAAACAATAAATAATTTTAAATCAGTCCCTGTTTTTCAGATTTAGTTTTCTCATCTATTTCACTTGGAATAAATTGCATACTTACTCTAAAAAGTCCTTAAAAATTAGATTAACCTTCTGCGATGTTGTTTTATCTTTCATAAATTCTCATTGCAAATTATTTTCATTTGCTATTTTTAATAACTCAAAACTACTAAAAAGTGTCTGTTTACATTAAAACCCATAAAAAATTTAAAAATTCAAAAAAAACCCAAGAGTAGCTTGTTTAGATTCCCTCTTTTATTTCATTGCTTGTCTTTGATTAAATAACCCTTGCTTAATAACTGTTGCCTCCTTGAGTTCGACCCTGGGAGCTATACCAGGTTAATAATTAAATAGCAAAAATCCGTCATTTTCTCTTATTGCTTTGACTTGGATTTAATAATTGTTTGATTCAGTCGGTTTTTCTTTGGGTACAACGACATTATCCATTAATAAACTACAACCCAAGGGAGATAATCGGCCAATCAAATGGCGCCGTTGCCGGGGAGGCACGGCGAGGGTAGTTAGGTCCTCTTTGCCTTCTGCTCTTGGTTTGTGTATATATTTGTTTTTCCTTACTTGGTTGATTTTTCTACTTCGTTTTATCTGATATATTTTGCATAACTGTGATCTGACATATCTTTTGTTTCTCTCTTTCTTGCGAGGGCCCGACGAGCGAGGGCGGCATTCCTAGGAGCGCCGGCGCACCCGAGCGAAGCGGAGGCGGCTCGTTTCTTCATCGAGCAGCAGGAGAGCGTAGGAGAAGAGGAGCAGAAGATTTGGAGGATCCTTTGAGGACTTTTAGCATTTTATTCCATTATCATTCTTGTCATAAGTTGTAATAATTTCTAGGACTTTGGACACTTGACAGATTTCGGGGTCTGTTTCGCCAAGTGCCGGTGCACTTGGGGGACCTCACCGTGTTTTGTTTTTATCGCTTTATTTTATTTTGTTTCACGTGGATTTTTGTGCTTGAGCCCCTAGATTTAGGTTTCTATTTGATTGAGCCAGGTAGCATTAGGTCCAAAGCCCCTAATAGAATATCTGTTCCTATAGAACTCGCTTGGACTTAGACAAATAAATCTGTGCTTCACGATAATAGAAGTTTCTGTTTAGAACGGTTCTCGCATTGCATTCATATAGATTAGTTTAAATTTATGCGCGGATCATATTGCATGTAGACTGCTGGAGCAAGGTACGCCTTCTATCTCGTGCATGCATTCATAGATTTCATCGCGCATCGGCTTTTCCATATTCCTCCCTCTGTTTTCAGGACTTAGGAATAAAAAGGAAATCGGAAAATTCGTTAGATGTTTCATTGAAAATATCCAAAAAAATATAAAATCAAAAATTTAAAAATTGGGACTGCTAATTGAACTTGACCATAAAATTAAACGTAACTGATTCACTTCATTACTTTGGGAGAGCAATCCCCTCATTGTATTCGTTTTTAATTGCTCGCGTACACACTAAGGAATAGTGCCCAAATCCCATTAAGCCTCCTAAGTGTTTGTACAAAATTTTGTCTTATCACCTAACTCTCAAAATTGACAAGATAATTGACCGAGTCTTCACGGTCTTCACATTGCGTTGAGTAGGTGAATTGGGGGTTTGCATTGTGTTTGTATGTGATTGGCGTGAGTTGGTTACGATCTTCTTCTCTATATCATTAGCAGTCACCTTCTGTTTCCCTTCTCAGCTTCACTCTGTTTTCTTCTCTTTTATCCCTCCCTCCCACCCTCATTTGTCTTCTCCCCTCGTCATTTCTTCTCAAGTCGTGATGATGGATCGGTGTTCTCTTCAGCCGGATCTTGCGGCTCCATTTTTTCATCCACATCATTCTCGTGAGGTCGGAACTCCGATCGACCTCTCTTCCCTTTCTCCTTCTACCTCTACTCGATTCCCTCTTTCTACTGGGCATGCTGAGCTTGGAGTTGACACCCGTGGAGATTACATTGAGCAGTTGCGAGATTCAGACGACTTCTATGTTAGGATGAGGGACGAGCAACCAGATCATGGAGCACAGTCAGCTTCTACATTGAGTCCCTTCATTCTAGACTTAGAGTTCATTCAGCTTCTGCCGAAGTTTTCAGGGGAAGTGTACGAGGAGCCATATCTTCATCTTTCTGAGTTCGAGGAGTTTTGTAGATCACGATCATATTCAGATATCACTTCTGAGGAGTTACAGCTTATGACCTTCCCTTTCACACTTCAGGGTAGAGCCAAGAGTTGGCACAGACGGTTGGGAAGGAAGTTTGCTACGTGGGGTGATTTACGGTCATTGTTCTTGCAGAGATTCTACCCCCAGCGTAGAGCAGATATGATGCGGTCTTTCATCACGGATTTCTCAGTAGACCCCCAGGAGCCATTGCATGAGGCATGGTCGAGGTTTCTTGACCTCTTGAGGAGATTCCCAGATCATGGACTTTCGATGACAGACCTTGTTGAGATCTCCATGAGGGGGATGACCGCCGATCAGATAGCACTGGTGATTACCTCATGTGGCGGTTCACACCGCAGTTCCAACATTGAGTTACTTGATGCCATCTCGAGATCACTTTTATAGAGCCCATCTTCACGAGATGCCGTAGTCGGGACAACACACGAGGATGTTGCAGTACCAGTAGGGTGTGTCACCATACCTGAGGATACCGCTTCTATACACCCGATCGAGGACTTGGATTCTGCTGCAGCACAGATGATAGAGGAGATGACTACCACAGTGGAGGTTCTGACCGATAGTCTACTCGAGTTCCCGTTGGTCTTCCAGCTAGAGTTCGAGTCAGCCCCAGAGTTTTCAGTCGACGAGTCTTGGATATCAGATCTTCTGATATTCCAGGAGATGGAGGAGCCCCTGCTACTTCAGCCATCGATCCAGCCATTTCAGAGCCCAGTCCCGGATGACTTAGCTTTTCTTCTGCAGAGATACTTCTCAGATTCAGACAGATACCATGACACAGTCCAGCAGCCACAGCTTGATATGGGACACCACTTTGAGAGGCCAGACATAGAGAGTCCCGTATTCGAGCCTTTTGTCCTCCACTTTGATCAGACAGATACGTTTTCTGAGGAACAGATACTAGCCAGCATTGCCGTAGAGCGAGGACCAGTTGCAGCCACATTACCAGCCTCCGCGATGATGACCAGTACCTTCTCCTGCTTCCAGATTGTCGAGAGCCAGATTTCAGATGATGATGCAGCCTGGTGCACAGAGTGGGTGCTTGACAGCAGCGCAGATGCCCTGATAGATCCTGATCCTCTATTTCTCACCGATGATCTTGCATTTCTCCCCGAGGGTTATCTGCGGGAGAATGACATACACGATGTGTACTCAGTTTCATTTTCTGAGAGTGTATCCGATCTGTCGGACCACGAAACCGAGTCTTCTGATCCTTCTACTTCTGAGTTGTCTCACCTCGACGACCCTTGCGAGGATGAGCCGATCCTTGAGATATTCGATGATCTGTCTGATTTTTCCCCATTATGTGCATCGGATATCAGTTTTCTTAGTGAGTCTCCAGATCTTGACTTTCCATACCTTTTTGAGATGGTGATTGACGTGGAGGATTCCATGACTGATCCTTCATTCTCCACGTTTGATTTCTTCGGCTATATACTTTAACTCCAGTCTTATCTTGAGCCGGTGATTTCTTTTGTGCTACCGGATCCCGATCACATCTTCCCATATCCTTGCCCGGTAGCAGACACCCGCCTGATTTCTTATTTGGGTGTCATCGTTTACACTGTTGACCTCGTTGTTGTTCTCATACCGAGACTACAACGACAGTACGGTATTCGCCTTACAGATGCCGTCTTGAACCTTGATACTGCGTTGTCCTAGCCTTTGCGCCCAGCTAGGGGCGTAAACTCTAGCGCTTGTTGAGAGGCACCTCAACATTGTCTACTTTGTATATACATGTTTCGTCTTGATTTTTCCCTATTTCTTCCGCTTTTGTTTACATCCCAGGTCTCGTTTAGGATTATTTTTGCTATACTTAGGATGTACTCTATCCTAAGTATAGGGGGGGTGTAGACACCGAGTTGTTCATTCTCGTTCTGTTCCATTACTCCTGTTGTTGCCTATACTTAGGGATCCTTCACCCTAAGTATAGGGGGAGTGATGTTGTCCTTCTATCTTGTATATATTTGTCTGAGTTTCTTCTATTCCCTCTCTTGTCCCTCAACTGTTGATATTCTTTTCTATACTTAGGGATCTTTTACCCTAAGTATAGGGGGGACAAGTTTAGTCGTTGATTTCGTGTATATTCTCTTCCTCGGTCTTCCCCGTTTGTACAGTCTTCTATACTTAGGATCACTAGATCCTAAGTATAGGGGGGATCACCGACTTCCATTCATTTCATTCTTTATTCTTAGAGTCATTGTAGTATAGGATTCTTTTCACTTTTCTATACTTAGCACGAGTTATGTCTTCCTTTGTCGCTCTTTGATCACTATGAGGACATAGTTCGAGCTAAGTATAGGGGAGTGTCGTATATATTGTATATATACTTTAGCCATAACTCGTACTTTGTATTTTAATAATATGGCTATTATTTATAAAATTGGAATAAAAATGTTTTGAAAAATGTTTGTAAAAATGTTTGTAAACTCTTTTGTAAAAAGTTTTGTAAAATATTTTGTAAAACATTTTGTAAAATGATTTGTAAAAATTATTTGTAAAAAGTTTTGTAAAATATTTTGTAAAACATTTTGTAAAATGATTTGTAAAATGTTTGTAAAAACTGTTTTGTTTGCAAAATGTTTGTAACTTATTTTTGTATCAAAATTATGTATATTGTACAAATGTTTGTAAAATGTGTGAAAATAAAATGTTTGCAAAAAACCATTTGTAAAATTGTTTGTAAAATGATTTGTAAAATGATTTGTAAAATTATTTTCAAAATTATTTGTAAATCTTTTGTAAAATGTTTTGAAAAATTTTGTAAAATGGTTTGTAAAATTTTTGTAAAATATTTTGTCACGTGGGAAATAAATTATGGGTATAAAAATTATTTTTGTAAACTTGTAAAATCTACGTGTGAATAAAAGCCGTAATTATTTGTAATTTATGTAATTTACACCTTGTATATAAAATCCGTGTATAAAATATGTATATTTAATCCAGTTGTAAAAATTTGTACATAAAACTTGTAAATAAAATGTCTTTTTGTAAAACTTTGTATAAAATGTGCATAATTGATTATTGAAAATACATAAAAATTTGAAAAAGATAAAATCCATAAAAAATGCAAAATTCTTTGAAAAACTTTTCAAAAATATTTTGTCTTTTATTTTCTTCTCTTAAAAAAGTTTTGTAAATATTTTCCAGCATGTGCATTTGCATTTTTCAGAATAGTATTGACATTTAAACTAGTCTAGAATAAAATTGGAAAATGGAGCTTGGTTAAGACCTTAATCCACCTAATTCTCAGAGGAACCTTATAGGATTTGGGGTTAAGGCTTTTCAGGTCCATTAGTGACTTAATTCTTTGAGTCCACTAGGCTATGTTCACATGTCATCTTGATGAGCCTAAGTAGAACACTTAACAACGCACGCATGACTCTTAGAGACAATGGCTTGACTTGCACCAGCACTTTACACATAGCTCTCCACGGATGAGGTGGTGAGGAGGCAGTTTCCTTTGGCTTGGGGTAGCATATGAGGGTAGTACTTCTAGGCGGAACCTCTCTTCTTCTTCTTCTAGTGAAGGAAATGCGTCTCAACTTGGTCTAGTGGTGATGAAGGCTAAAGACAGAAGCTGTGGGTTGCAATAAAGCTTCAAAAGAGGGATAGTCTACTGGCTCAAGAGGAAAATTTCTTGTATATATGCTGCACCATGTAGATTTGTTGTAAATATGCACATCAAAAAAAGAAAAAAAAGAAAAAGAAAAAAATGTGCAAAGAAAAAAAAAGAACTCCAAAAAAGTGGTGGGTCGGATTGAAAATTTAATAACCCCACCGGAGTGTATATAGTCAAATAAAGCAAAAGCTTATGGTATCCATGTTACATCTCATGAAGCTTGCAGCGGGAGGCTTAGCTACACTGGTTGAGCTCCCAAAACTCTATACCTCTTACTCCCCCTCTTCTTGAGCCGGTTGCACTTGAACTTAGAAGGGAATACCCCGCTTCTCGAGGAAAGAGTTGCTAGACCGAGGCATTAGAGTTACCAGGTTGGGGGAGGTTGTTTCTTTGTTACTTCTGAGGTGGGGAGCTACATATCACTTACACAGTACAAGGAAAGATACATGGTCATTAGAGTTTGCGTATGTAGACTTGTTCTGATCTGGATTATTGAGGAGTCTTGACCATAGAATAGTGGAACTTAGAGGCTGTTGAGTCTTAAACCTAGATCCAAATAAGGTTCCGCCACACTAATAATCCAAAGGTCTGAATGAGCTCCATACTTCAATTTTATGAAGATAAGTTTAATAATCAATATTGTTCTAAGTTCTTTCCTTTTTCTTTTCTTATTTTTCTTTTTCACTTCTTCTTTGAATAAGTGTTTGCTAAGGGACTAGCAAAGGTAAAGTATAGGGGAATGATGAATCCATGATTCATCATCTTTATTCTTTTATTTTAGCTAAAATCCTTAGTAAAACACATGTACATATTCATTAATTCTCATTATTTATCATTCACCATCTATTTGTTAATAATGTATATTTAACATTCTTTTTAACCAAAATAAAAGAATAAAGAAGAAAAGAAAAAGAAAAGAAATAAAGAAGGATGTATTTATGGAATAAATGCAGACTGACCCGAACCCTGAGAGAAGGTCAAGAATTGACTTGATCGACCAGGAATAAAGTAGGGGGAGATAGGGTCCATAACTTATAAAAATCAAGAAAACCAATTCTCACTTGTATATATTCATTATTTTCCACCTTGTACATATTTCCACCTATTTTATTTATCAATAAAACAACTTCAAATAAAAATATTTCCTTCTTGAAAGTTGTGTGTAATAATGTATACTAATTTATAAAAATATCAGAAAAATTATTTAACTAATAAATAAATAAATACAATGAACCTAAAAAGCTTAAAAATCCAACTTCCCAGGTTCATAACTATTTACAGAAAACTCCAAATTGACCAAACTCACTTTTAGACTTCATTTTATAATTAATACTAATTATTAAAAATACCAAAAAAATCAGGGAATAAAAGGCGTGAGTTTTGGCATTTTGACCCCTTTGCATATATGTACATTATGTGTATAAAACTTCTTTATTTTCTATCTATTTATTTATAACTCCAAATAACTTAATTCTTTTTCTGAAATGTTCATAAAAATACATAAAAAATACAAAAATATAATTTAAAAATAATTATGAATAAATACCAATAAATCTCAAAATCTAAAAGCCGTAAAGCCTAACTTCCGAACCTCATAACTAACCCATATGAACTCCGATTTGAGTGTACTCACTTTTAAAGTTCATTTTATAAAATATATCTATCAAATAAAAGTGGTTTCACTGAAATCAGAGTTAATATGCAAAAAGTAGGTTTTGGGACCTTATGGGTATAGTTGTATATATTGTATATATTTTTATTTATTTATTTTCTTATTTATTTGTGCACATATTGTATTTTTAAATGTTTTGTATATATTTATTTTAATTATATAAAATAAAAATTATAAAATCTGAAAATAATCAAAAAATAAAATAAAGTATGTTTCACATAGGTATTTTATACCTATTAATAAAGGTTCTTATTTATTTTAGCATATTTAATTAATTTATTTTATTTATTAAAAATCACCATAAAATTATTTAATAAATTATTAACATTATTTATTTTCAATATTTTGTAATTTAAAACCATTCATTTATTTATTTATTGTATTTATCCTTTAATCTGCTGTTTCGTCCTTTTCCCTGTTTCGTGCTTTTCCTCCTTCAGCCAAATAATCTGTTCAACCGAGTCGATTTCTCCAAATTTTGTAGAGCGCGTCGTTGATCGGATTGACTTGATTTCTTCACCAAAATAACAAGCTCACAACACTAATTTTCGCCCAATAAAAGTTTCAAATTTCCCGCCTCGATTTGCGCGCCGAATTTTCATTTGAAATTTGGCATTTCTCATCTTATAAATAAGGCTCCATCTTCTTCCTCCTCCCATCTTTGGCCATTTTCTCCATCTCCAAGGAGCTCCAATGTATCATGAGTGACAGCTGATCGTTGTTGAAGCGAGGAACGGTGCGAATCGGCCTTTGATCCGGCGTTCCGTCGCCGTGCTCCGCCTCCGGCGAGCTTGAGCCTCCGGCACCGCCGAGCCGTCGAGGCAACGACCCGAGGATCCTTGGTCCTCATCCCAGGCAACATCATTCATCTGGAAACTCGCATCATTCAGGTAATCTAGATTTCATCTTCTATCCGATTTTGTCGCAAATCCTTGTTCCCCTGTTCATCGCCTTCATCGTGCTCACACACACCTTGCCTATTATCATCTCCATCTTCTGGATCCCTTCACATGCTATTCTACCTAGCATATCTGACCACCTCCGGCCACGTACGGTGGTCGGAGATCGGGGTTCATCTTCCATCATCGAGAACCTCCTCATTCACCCATTTCGTGTTTGATTTTGGACCGAGGTTCCATCCTCGAGTCGATCAATCTCTTGCAGGCAATTTATCTGAGGTGAAGCATCAACGTGAGCACCTGTAGCAGGAAACTTCATCTGGAATCATTCTACACTACTGTGGTTGGACCCGATTGGTATTGATTGTAGACAACATTGAGCAGCTGATCGAGAATCTGAACACCTGCAATCCGAATCGCACTACCTGCATCTACTGGAGAACACGTGTTCACATTACTGGAGCTGAAAGAAGGAACGTCATCTCATATTTGCGTCACCTGCACGTCTGATCGTCGAGCCGCTCGAGGACGGAGAAACATCACCATCTGCATCCGAGCATTGACTTGCACGCCTGCAAACCTCAACATCTTCGATTGGCGACCTGCCGACTACGAGATCTGGAGTAGATCAGACCACTGTTGCCGCAATTCGAGAACCGTTGAGGTCTGAACCGAAACGCTGCCGTCGCGTGAGGTTTGGGGGAAGAATAAGGGAGTAGCTCCAGATTTGCACAGCACCGTCCGATCAATTTCGAATCAACGGTTGATAGCCTTCACTGCTTAAGGCGCAGTCCGCAGGAAGCACACGAATCAAGAAAAATCCGGTGATAATTGCATTCCCTCCCCTATGTTTCTTTTCATTGCACTTTGAGCCCTCTTTTGGATATAACAGTTTTAGAATACTTTCTGTTTGGCTCTTTCTTCTGTTTAACGTGGGATTGCAAGTTGTTGGGATTGCAATTTGTTTCTTAGAGTTTTACAACATTTACCTTGCATTCTTTATGTGTTATAAAATGTGAGAATGTTCTGATTAAATTGTATCCATGCCCTTGCTCTATTGAGTGCATATGCTAAACATGTTTTGTTTGTTTGTTTTAATACCTTTGTTCCTGTCATTTCGATGCTTGTTATAGTTTGGTGCTTAAACAATAAATAATTTTAAATCAGTCCCTGTTTTTCAGATTTAGTTTTCTCATCTATTTCACTTGGAATAAATTGCATACTTACTCTAAAAAGTCCTTAAAATTAGATTAACCTTCTGCGATGTTGTTTTATCTTTCATAAATTCTCATTGCAAATTATTTTCATTTGCTATTTTTAATAACTCAAAACTACTAAAAAGTGTCTGTTTACATTAAAACCCATAAAAAATTTAAAAATTCAAAAAAAAACCCAAGAGTAGCTTGTTTAGATTCCCTCTTTTATTTCATTGCTTGTCTTTGATTAAATAACCCTTGCTTAATAATTGTTGCCTCCTTGAGTTCGACCCTGGGAGCTATACCAGGTTAATAATTAAATAGCAAAAATCCGTCATTTTCTCTTATTGCTTTGACTTGGATTTAATAATTGTTTGATTCAGTCGGTTTTTCTTTGGGTACAACGACATTATCCATTAATAAACTACAACCCAAGGGAGATAATCGGCCAATCAGCATGTATATATTTAAAGGACATCTATAATAATATGTTTCCTTATTGTATAAAAATCAAATAAAAATCTTTTTTATATACCTCAAATTATTTTGTAAATAAATAAATTATAAATAAAACATATTTTTGTACAAATAATAAAATAGGAATACATGTATATAATATATATAGGTATATTATATCTATATATAATACACTATATTGTATATACGGTATATATGATGCCATAAAAATAATTAAAATTAAAAAAAATCATTTTGTGAAATAATAAATACTTTTATTTTTTTAGTTTTTATTTAAAATCATTTGTTAGTTTATGTTCATTATTCTTTTATCTTTTTATCCTGGAATTTTCCTATTGGTCCACCTCGATTTGTTGACTTTAGTCAACCTTCTTCCCTAGTTGACCCGACCTAACAGCATCTTCGCCGGACCTAATTACTCAAAATCTTCCAGGTTAGGTCCTATCTCCATTCATCTTGATTTTTATGCCTAATAACTCTATTAGGATCCATGATCCTCTTGAATCCCTAGCCATAGCTGGATCATTCTAGGGTTTCGAGCACCTCTCTGATCTTTGTGGAATCTTGGGCACCCATGTAAAGCATCTCCTCTGCCTCCCGAGCTTGGTAGCTTGTGCCTCATCAATACATACCACCTTAGCCACCTCAAGTAGTGTGACAGCCTTCCGAAGAGCCCTTTGTATCTGTGTTTGGTGGTGATTTGACCGCAGCTCAAGAACGTGGTCGGAGCTCCTCCGCGTGAAGCCTCCTACGCCTTCTGCAGCTGAGTTGAGGCCAGAAACCTACCGTCCACTCTGCCTCACTTCTTCAACCATAGTAGCATACCCAAGTACTCCCCATTTCCTTTCATTTTGGCGTTTATTCTCGAATCCATGCATGAGCTACCGTCCGCTATCTTTGCTTCGACCCGAGCGTCGGAGTCCCACACCCTACTTCCATCCGCAGAGATCGATACGCCACTCCATCTCCCACCTTCCCCCATGACATGACCACCTTAGACTCGATATTTCAATCGAGATTAAGACTTGATTTCCCTCTCCCATGTACGTTGAAAATCAATCCATTCACCCATCTCCTGTCTTCTCTACTCCCTACAATAACACGACCGGAGCAAAGCCTCGAGTACAACTACCCCTCGCTGGTCCAAGTACGTGTAAGGGAACCCAGCCAGACATCCTACTACTCAGGCGGAGTAGCTGTAGGTTGGGGAGCACCATCACGCCTATTAGGCTGTCCACTACCTCATCGAACTCTTTTAGTCAATGTGAAGCACCTTCTAAAGGTGATGGGCCTTTCGGAGCAAAGATCAGACCATCATAGCACCACCTATCGCCGATCAAAGTCTCCAAGCCTTCAGTTCTTTCAGCATCCTCCTTCATCGTCGGATCTCCCCTCTTCTACCAGATTTGATCTGGATCGTTATCTCATGTCCTACTAATAACGATCGGATCTGATCCTCAATACATCTGAGATGTACATCATCTCCAGCTTTGTCAGCCGTGAGATTCGTACTAGTGTAGCAGATCAGAGCCCACATCCCCGACAACACCAGCGTCGTTAGATCCTTTTCCAGAGGAGTATCAGAGCAATTAGAGACCCCACGCGCTAGCCGCATATCTCATGGGTATATTACATTGTTTCTCATGTCTTTTTCTCTATTTATCTTTAGTATAATAATATAATGTGTAGTTGAGAACATTTGTAGTTAGACCCCTGTATTTTCCAAATTTGCTTATTAGTCCATCTGATTTAGAGTCATGTGCACCGGCACAAGTTTTCTAAGTTATTTACAATTTCTGTCTTGAACTTTATTTGTGTTATGTAATGAATCTTTAGTTTTGTAAATTGCATTTATACCCTCATTTGCCTTATTCACGTGATGCGCATGTATTTTGTGGAAAATTGCGAAGAGGCCCCCACAGTTTCTTATTTTGTTAATCAAGAAGCCCGTATAGGTCCCTCTACACTATTTTTGATTACTTATCTTTTATTTAATGCAATAAATATTAAATTGACTCCAAAAATTACCTAAAATTTACTTGTAGTCTTCGATTGCATGTTTTGTTTGTGATGATTTTTTCTTGTTAATTTTCATTTGTTCTCTATTATTACAAAATCAAAAATCCCTAAAAATGCCATGTTTGCTTTAGAAAAATCGTAAAATTGAAAATATATCTAAAAATTCCAAAAAAATAGATTAGTTGTCTTTTATTATCCTTAACCTCAAATATCATTTTTCATTAAATAATTCATAAAATCATAAATTAAGATTATATTAAATCATAAAAACCAAAAAATGTAAAGCACTTTAAAAATCATAAAGATTATATAAAATCATAAAAAATCCAAAAATTAAGATTCATGTCTCTGTTTATAGATATTTATTTATATTTTATCATAAAAATTATTTTCAGGATTCTAGGGTAATTTATCTTTTTTTAATTTACAAATTGCTCCTGGATGTTGATTATTTATTTTTTTATTATTTGATTATTAGAAAATCACAAAAATATCTGAAAAATACCCAAAATTTACCAAAAACACTATAGAATAAAAACCAAAAAATGTTTTTATTGCAATTTTCTGAGCATTTTTACTCCTTTGAAAAATACAAACAAGGTGTTTTTGAGTGTGTGTTTATTTGTTTGTTTATATTAGAAAATTAAAAAGTTCTAAAAATAATAAGTATCCTTTATCTCTGAAATCTTGACGCTTAGTGTTTAATTTTGCTCCTTATGTTCGATTATGGTAGTTATAGTAGGTAAATAAAAGTAACAAACTGCTCATATTCGCTATTTGGACGTTATAGTGGTTTATTTTCACATTGATCAGTTGATTTAGGACAACAACATTTGCTTAATTAATCCACCTTAATCGGCCAAAAATCGCATTACCAAATGCATATGAGTATCTATTTATGACGAAATTTGAATAACACATTAGAGGGCTATAGTTATGAAAATCCATTGAAGAAATTTTCAAAAAAATAAAAAGAAATGACAAAAAAATGAGCATGGAGTAGGTAAGTTACCTACTTCTTGAAGTAGGATCCCTTTCCTCATATATATATATATATATAGGGATATTTGCACCCATGACCCTGGATAATTTTGTAATTACCCCAAGAACCTTGTGTAATCGTGAATTACACACAGAACCCTGAATAATGCTTAACCATTACATGACATAACCATGTGTCAACTTCTATCCATTTTTGTCGTTTACTTTGATGGATTCCATTAGTTTTGGACAATTTTGTTCCTCGAACAAAATCACATTTTCAAAAGATATCTTATCTTCTTTAACTTTGGCAACCATAGCACCCCCTTTTCTAGCATCTACCTCGTCGATGTCGGCAACCTTGGACTCCCACCTCTTGGTGTTTCTTGGAATCCATTCTCACGCCAAGGAATTGGAGTGCAACGATCGAGGGGATGGAGGTTGCTGGAGGCGAGGGCGGAGGGGGATGGAAGGGGGCGACGATGGGGGTGAAGCTCACTAGAGGTGATGCGGACGGATGGATGAGGGGACGACGATGAGGTGGAGTTCTATGTGGGAAGAAAGTAAACACTGGAAGTTGCACTTTTTTGTTCCCATGCCAAAGGCATAGTTGTGATGGGGTCCAGTATTTCATGGTATGATAGAATTCTTGTTTCTGAGTTTATGGTTGAATGCCCCTGTAGATTCCCCTATTGTGACAAAGATTTTTGTGCTCGAGATGGATTTGACACCTAACCTATTGTATCTTCTCACGTATCTATGCTTGTTGGCGATTTCAATGCACCAATAATAGATTGGGGAGTCTTTTGTAAAGAGAGAGTGTCCTTGTTCCCTTCAGTGGCAAACTTCCATTGTATTTCGTATATTTTTTCATGGAAGAGATAAAATAACCTGATGTGAATAGGTACATTACAGAATCATTGTATATCATTATATTATAGCGTATTGTGTGTGTCCTTCTCTTGATCATCGTCTACTACTTGTGTGATGTTGGTCGGATCCCAACACCTATGTGAAAATACCAAAAATCTTATCAGGATAAAATATACTGCCACGCAATCGACTAGGTTTCTTGGCGTGCCTTCTTCTCCGATGATTGTTAAGAAGGGTTGATCAATTGGACAGGTTTATTGTTCTTTGTTTGTTTCTTGTCCAGGGGTAGTTAACATGGGAATAGAAAGTTGTAGTACATGATCGAAAGCATCTTATGGATTGTTGGTAATTAAGGAAGACAGTTGGGATTTTAATGGACTGCACTCCATGCCACCAGTATGAGGTGCTCCACATGTCTCGTATTCTTTATTCTTCTTTAATAATAGGAATCCATCCTCACACCAAGGGACAGGAAGGCGACGATCAAGGGAGTGGAGGTCCTAGAGGTGGGGGTGGAGGGGGATGGAAGGGGGCGACGATGTTGGTAGAGCTCTCTAGAGGAGGGGCAGAGGGACGGACCAGAGTTCGGTGATGGGTTGGAGCTCGCTGGAGGCGAGGATGGATGGGGGTAGAAGGGGCCGGAGGTAGAGGTCATTGGAGTTGATGGAGGAGGGGGTGGAATGGGGTCAACGGTAGGGGTGGAGGTTGCTAGAGGTGGGGTGGAGAGGGTGGCGATGGGGGTGGAGCTCGCTGGAGGCAGGGGAAGAGGGATAGACGAGCAGGAGGCTATGGGGGTGGAGCTTGCTGGAGGCGGGGGTAGAGGGATGGACGAGGGTGCTAGAAGGGGTGGCAAAGGGGGTGGGGGAGGGTACGGTGATGGAGTTCGAGAAGTCGGAGGGGATGGTCGTAGAGATACAAATGGAGAGGAGGTAGAGGTGTCAGAGAGGATGGCGACAGAGCTTCAGATGGAGAAGAGGTCGAGTATCGCCATCGAAGTGTTGGGGATGTTGCTGTTGTGGGATTGGAGAAGGAGGAGGAAGAGGATGGAGGAGGAGATGGGGAGGAGAGGAAGAAGAAAGAGGTGTGGATAGTATTGGAGTATTTTTTAATTAAAGAAATATGTGATGTAGTTATATTAAATCATGTGTGTGGTTGAATTAACATGCAAACTTAACAGAGTGTTATAAAGTGTGAGACGGAGTGAGTATATAGGGTTCTATGTATAATTCGTGATTTACATAGGGTTCATGGGGTAAATACAAAATTACTTATGGTCATGGGTGTAAATATCCCATATATATTCCAATAGGACATGGTCCTTCCATGTGTAAGGAAGGCCAACGATCATAGCCGTTAGATTCAAATCTAATGACTTCATATATTTATTTTCCAAAAAGGGTATTTTAGTCATCACATTAATTATGCACACCATTTAATATTTCAAAATACTAAATTTAACTTATTCTATTTTTGATATATTTTGTAATACCATATTTAAATAATGTCCAGTTTTATGTTGGGCGATATTACGTAGGGTATATGTTTGTATCCTCACACTTTTTTTTAGAATCCATGATTCCTTTGTAATGAATTTAAATTTTTTGTAGAATCCGTGGTTCATTCAAAAGGTATCAGTTATTTGTAAATTTTGTATGATTCTTTGTAGAATACAATTCATATAGCAATATATTAGTCATTTTTACATTTTGGTGATTTATGTGATATATGCCATCCTTTTCGAAAAAATGTATAATACATGTTTTCAATATGTATAATATACATCCAAATATGTATAATCCACATCCAAAATGTATAATACACATCCAAAATGTGTAATACACCAAATATACAAGATATATAAAAAATTACAGTTCTCGTTCAAACACAATTAATATGTATAATAAACATCAAATATGTATAATAAACATGAAATTTATATAATACACATAAAAAATTGTATAATAATCATTAAAATATGTAAGATATAATGATTGCACGGCCTCATTGTGCTGCCACTACCATGCAAGACATGTCTTCGTCGATCTACATATTGCCATTGTCGTTTTCGTGTGAAAAACTTTCTGGAGAGTCGTGGCGTGTCTCCCTGCAACTAAGTGTGCCACCCACATCTGCCTTATCGATGAGGCCACACATGATGTCGTCAACGCCGCTCACGTATCGCAATTGTCACTTCCTCTCACGCACCTCCGTCGTCACCTCCGTGATGTGGTGAAGAGGTTGACGTCCCATGATGCTCCAACGCATATTCCATGTCGACGGTGAAGACAATGATGAAGGTGACGAAGAGGTTGACGAGGCCTTTGATGACGACGAAGATGAGCGACTACTGGAGTAGAACGCCAATGCTGCCGTCGTGCCAATCCTCTTCTTCCTCCCACTTTTTGTGCATGTGCGGTTTTGAAATGGTGTGTTGGCAAAGTGAATGATATGTTAGGAGAGAGATTAATGATGAGATATTTTAAGTGATTACATACTATATTTAAATAATGAATAATGACCAAAATATATTTTTGATTAACTAAATAATAATATTAGCATACCTTTAATGACAACCGTCGGATTAATGATAGATGAGTGAGATCCTTAGCTTTCCTTAGAGATGGAAGGACTATGTTCCATTGGAAAGATATCCTATAAGTATGTATGTATATATATATATATAGAGAGAGAGAGAGAGAATAGGGAGTATGCACCCAGGTGCATGTAAGCTTACATGCACTGTGGCCTATAACTTCTAGTTTTTTTTTACTTTTTTGAAAAATTCACCATATATATTCATCTATATATCCCTCCTATATGGCATTCGAATTTTTTCAGAAACAGAGATTTCTATGCCCTCCATCTAGAACATGTAATTTTAACGGTCTAAACATTGTTGTAATCGACATGTTCTAGATGGAGGGCATAGGAGTCCCTGTTTCTGACGAAATTTGAATTACATATAAAAGTAAAAAAAGTGAAAGTTATAGGCCTTGGTGCATGTAAACTTACATGCACCATGGTGTATACCTCTATCCTTATGTGTGTGTACATGTATGTGTTGGGGAAGCTGCACCCGGAGGTGTAGCTAAGTAGTTGTACCCGACCACTTTGTCATTGATTTTTTGTGTTCTTAAAATGAAACTTGTGGGAATTCAAATCACCATATATCAACATGATCTCATGCCAAATTCAACTAAATTCGACACTCCTATCATCTGCATCAAGAATATCATATTTTAACGGTCTCAGAATTGTTGAAATTGACCTTATCTATCTGGGCATGTTAGAAATATTTGTTTTGTATGAAATTTAAACACATGTCCACTCAATAAACTAAGTAAATCCCCATAGTTTTCTTTCCAAAAAATTAAAAAATAATAAAAAAATATAGTCGGGTGTAGCTAGTTAGTTGGCCCCCAGTGTAACTTCATTTTTGTGTGTGTGTGTATAGGGTAAAATGGTGCTGCCCCCATGGAGGGAGCTAACTTGGCTCCCCCCACGCCATTTCATCCGGTTTTTTTATTTTTTTAAAAAAAATTCTTCCGTAAATTTTCATAAATATATCCCTATATTATGTCATTAAAATTTCACGCGAAACAGAGACTCCAACGACCTCCATCCAGATGGTGTCATTTTTAGCAATTTTGTTACCGTTAAAAACGCTTGTCTGGATGGAGGCCATAGGAGTCTCTGTTTCACACAAAATTTTAATGACATAATATATGGATATAGCGATGAAATTGCACGGAAGAAACTTTCAAAAAAAAATAAAAAAACTGGGTGAAATTGGGCAGGGGGAGCCAAGTTAGCTCCCCCCAGGGGACAGCCGTTAAGAAATTACTGTATGGATGGAGGCCGTAGGAGTGTCTGTTTCTGATGAAATTCGAATGACATATAGAAGGGATATATGGATGAATATACATTGTGATATTTTCCAAAAAAAACTAGAAAAATTGAGAAAAATGGGATGGGGCAGCCCCATTTTCCACACACACACATATGTATGTATGTATGTATGTATGTATGTATGTATGTATGTATGTATGTATGTATGTATGTATGTATGTATGTATGTATGTATGTGTGTGTGTGTGTATGTATGTGTATGTGGGGGGGAGTGATCTTATGAGAGCTAAAAATGTGAGAGCATGAAAGCATGCATTCTGGACCACATGATTCTATTTTCTCTCTCCTGATCTTCTCTCTTCTGGTTGGATCATATTGTCCAGATTGCATGTTCTCATGCTCTTACAGGTTTTGGCTCTCATTGGATTACTCCTCTATATGTATGTATGTATGTATGTATGTATGTATGTATGTATGTATGTATGTATGTATGTATGTATGTATGTATGTATGTATAAAGATATATGTTTGTATATATATAGGGGGCCTTTCAAATGAGACTTGGTCCTTTCATCCTTAAGGAAGGCCAACAATCGTAGTCGTTAGATTCAAATCTAACGGCATCATCAATTTGTTTGTCCAAAAAGGTATTTTGATCTTCATCTTTTGCATTAGTTATACATACCATTTAATATTTCAAAATACTAAATTTAGTTAGATATATTTTTGATAATTTTTTGCAATGCTTTATATAGATAATGTCCTATTTGTGATGAAGGACATTACGTGATAAGGATCTTTGTACTCTCGCATGTTTTTTTTGTAGAATAATTGGTTCCTATTGTAGCAACCACGTGTTTTTTAGTAGAATCCGTAGTTCCTTCAAAATCCATTAGCCATTTGTAAAGTTTTTATGTTACTTCATAGGATATAATTCATATTTGTATTATATTAATTATGTTTATATTCTCTACAAGTATTTTTATGTTTTGGTGATTTATACGAAATCTGTACATGTTTTGCAAATGTTATGTGGAATTTTACAAAGAAACGTCAATTTCGTAATATACACATCCAAAATTTATATTTCACATCCAAAAAGTATAATGTACGTCCAAAATGTATAATACACATCAAATATACAAGAATTCTAAAAATTACAATTATCATCCGCGCCTAGTCGATATGTAAAAATACACATCATATATGTATGATACATATCAAAATTGTATAATATATACATAAAAAATGTATAATGAAAATAAAATATTTAAGATATAATGGTTGGATGGCTTCCTTGCGCTACCACCACCGTGTTACACACGCCACCATCGATCTACGTATTGTCGTTGCCGCATGTGTGAAGATCTAGACATACCATCATCGATCTATGTACACTACAAGAAAGTCCAGAACAAGCGACGGTCATTATCCGTCGCAATTGTCGGATTGACCGTCTCCTCTGATCAAAGGGGACGGTCAAAAGACCGTCTCCATAGCATGCATCCCATTTTCTATGAGCGACAGTAGTTGACACCGTCCCCTATAATCATACATAGGGGACGGTCGTGACCGTCCCATAAAGTCGATTAGAGGAGACGGTCAAAACCGTCCCTTAAAGTTTGTTAGAGGGGACGGTCATGACCGTCCCTCTTAGTGAGCGCAACAGGGACGGACGAACTTGTAACCATCCCAAAAAGTTTAAGTAGCAGAGACGGTTATATAACCGTCTCGTATGATAACAAAGGACGTGACCATCCCCTTTAGTTCTTTGCTAAAAAAATTCATTACCCCTGATTTGCTCTTCATTTTACCTTGCAAAGCTTGACACTAAACATTAAGTACCTGTTACAATAATTGAATCTTCATCACAAACAGTATGCTCAACACAGAAAATAACATTCATATATAGACAGAATGTTTGAAATGACGAATACGCTACAAGATTCAAATAAAAGTACGGAAGCATAAACTACTCAAACAAAGTAACCTATGCAAAGTAATTGTCCAAAAAAATTATACAATATACTACACTATATCCTAGCTACCAACTAAACAAACTATCTATATCCTAATCGTCATCCTCATCTCCATTGTCATCGTCGTCGTTGTCATCATCATCATCTTCTTCTTCTTCTCCTTCATCGTCGTCGCCTAGCCTCGCAACTTGATTATGCACTTGTGTTGGCTGG
Organism: Ottelia alismoides; assembly: GCA_037367405.1. Taxonomy (NCBI): domain Eukaryota; kingdom Viridiplantae; phylum Streptophyta; class Magnoliopsida; order Alismatales; family Hydrocharitaceae; genus Ottelia; species Ottelia alismoides. The sequence goes on along the minus strand of JAZKJV010008065.1, from coordinate 430,071 downwards.
CTAGTCGACGTTGCACATTGATGTGCCTGCATGAATGCATTAAAAATTACCATTTGTTGTCGTAAATCCTGAATCTCCATATTCATGCTAGACACTTGACTCTCTAACTCCCTCTCCCTTTGTGTCTTTTGAGAAGAAGATGACGAACCGCTCCCTACTCCATACCAATTCCGTAAGGTGGCACCACGACCACCACATCGGACTCGACCTTGATGCTCCGGACCAGTCGCTTGAAGGAAGGTCGCATCAGGAGTAAGAGGCAGTTGACTCGTTCCAGTGTTGTCTAGAGAGCCAGTGGTCGTAAGTCTGATCATCTCCTCCTGAAAGTTTATCCAAGTAATCTCAAAATTCTTTTAAATTATAAAAAGGTGCAAAACAGTTACGAATAGCTTACATGAATATGACCATGGGCAGGATCTATCCAATGAACTTCCCCGCCCACATCGCGACTCTTAGACCTCTCGAAGACTTCCATCCGGCTGGGCACATGATTGTTTTCCACTGCCTAATGTGTAAAGATAACTAAAAATTACGATACTATTTTAATATATTTTAATGGATGAAATTTAAACTTAATTGGTATAGTAGATTACTTACAAAGTCATCCTTCAGTTGATTTGTATTCCTTTTCCCCATTCTATGGGTAGACTTGAAACATTTCTTCTTATTTTGAGCATTTCGCCTTGAGATGCCCTATACAAAGGTAATAATTTCAATAATAGAATCCGAAATAATTGATAATACACACATATGTATCACACTGCATGTTCTTCTCTCATCCAAATATATATCAACGCCCCCAAGTGTTCAGCGGGTATATTTGGAGGATAATTTGCCAAAACTGTCTCCAATGGAAGCTCTGGATCGATGTACTGAAAAGTTTTTAAGGAAATTACTTACATACATAAATGATGAAAAATCAAGTTATTGTACTTACTCGGACCTTCAGGCGACCTCGATATTTACGCAGCAATTCCGCGCCATGTCCTAAAATTAGAGCATCGGTGGCCGAGTCATGATCCCATGAAAAACTAAACTGCAAAGAAAATGAAGAAAAAAATTAAGTTTATAGGCTGAACAGCAACGTTACCTTGTTTTTAGTTTTTAATACCTCCAAATCATGAAGAATGACATCTTTTATTGACTGCTCCACTAAATGTCAGTCCGTAATGTGGATAGAAATCATGGCTCTTCACACATGCCCTAAGTAACTCTAAAACACAACCGAGTTCTCCTCCATTGCATCACCTCCAACTATCCGCACCCTAAGTGTCTCACCGGGACGCAGCCGATCGAACACTCGGAACTGTGATTGGCCTCTACGTCTGGCTGAGCCACTTGATCCGTCGGGATCGGATGTCTCACTCCCTGCATGTGGTGCAGGTTGTGCATCCTGAATGCGTCTAGGACGTGGAGGCATATCTGCAAATATAATGAAACATTTAAATAATTTAACAAGAACTATATATTTCACATATTACATCAAACAATTGAAAAAAAATTAATGGTGAGCTTACAATTTAAACATCTGCATCTACAAAATCAGATGGTTGTTCTTGTATCTCGGCTTAATATGCATCGTTTATATTTAACAGCTCATCATCATCATTCACATCAAAAAAAAATCTCTTGGTATTGTCCTCACGGGTATGATCCACCCATCACTTAAGTTATCTGGAATGTAGAATACTTGTTCTACCTGACTGACAATTGTAAAAGGCTTATTTGTTTGCAATTTCCCAGATAGTTTTAATGAAGTGATCCCATTTCTATCTCTTCGATATCATATCCTCTCGCGACCGACATCAAACCAATTGCACATAAAAAGAACACATCGACATTCATGACTAAAGCTGATATCTATTATGTCAACTATTTCCCTGTAGTACCCGTCTAAACCTGAAGGTAATATGTTTTTACTATAACACCGAACATTTACATTGATTTCATCTCGTCGGTGGACTTTGTTCTAAATCTGTAGCCATCCACAATATAACCCTTGTATGAAATAACTTGTGAATATGGTATGCGTCCAAGAATGTCGAGGTTAAAGTTCCGACTGTCATCTTCTATTTCCTTTAAATGTTTCACACGTGAACGGAACCAATTGATGAATGACGACACGAAAATCAGCGAGAGACTGAGGTGGAAAATAAATCACAATGTCGTTGTCCTCAATCGCTCAGAATGTGTCAATCAAGAAAAATAATCACTCAAATAGGATAAAAACAAGCAAGCACAAAATAGAGCGATCCAGCTATAGGTTTAACCTGGTATAGCTCCCAGGGTCGAACTCAAGGAGCACAGATTGGCTAAAGAGCCTACGATGTAGTCAGCAATCCAAGAGAGAATCTTTTTTAGTGGTTTTTGATTTTTATAAATTTTTTAGATTTTTTTAAATGATAAGAAAATGCAATAAAATGAATGCAAGGCAAATACAAGTGGACTTCAACAATTTATACAACACACAAAAATGATGCAAAAATTCCAGAAAATTGGTTTTTATGTTTTTTAGGTTTTTTTACTGTTTTTGGTGAATTTTTGGAATTTTTCCAATGGGTAAATTATTTATTAAAAATCAAACAATGCGAAAAACAAAGGGTACTGTCCAGCAAGGCTTAAGACCCAAAAATAAAATAATTTTGGATCTCAAAAAGCCCTGAAGGTAATTTTCCTATAAACTATGAAGAATAAGGAAAATTTAGGCACCCTAATTATTGTTTTTGGATTTTTAATTAATTTATTACAATTTTTATGAGTTTTTAGGGGTTTTTCAATTTTTAGGATTTTCAAGTGATGAACAGTAGCCAAAATTGGCTAGAAAATCAATCAACAAGCAATAAACATTATCTAATTTTTTTGGAATTTTTGGGGATGTTTTTATATTTTTTTGGTATTTTTAAAGTCAAACAGTGGCAAAATTAGGGGTTTTTGAATTTTTAAAAATAATAAATGAAATCCAAAATGTCCCCAAAAATCATAGAAATTCCTACATCATGGCAGGAGCCATGTGTCAAAATTTCATTGGATTTGGAGGTCGTTTGATATTTTATTCAAAAATAAAGGTGGGGCACTGTGCACAGGGACCTAAGTGCAAATACCCAAAAGTTCTGGGGTCCTGGTGCAAAATACCCAGCAAGTCACGCGCTTCGCACGTGGCTGGGGCACACAGGGACCAAACTGCAATAAAAACCAAGTCCTAGGGCTATTTGATAACTCGTATCAAAAGCCCAGGGGTATGGTTGCAAAATTCCCAAAATAATTCGCACATGCGCATAAACAATGCTCACAGGGGTATAATTGCAATTTCACAAAAATATTCATTCAATTCAAAACATCCAGAACTACAGGGCTTCTTATGCAAATAACCCAACAAAACACGTGCCAAAGCACGTGGGTCTCTACTGGCAGGGGTATGATTGCAAATAAAATTAAGCGCGAGGTCCAGAATGCAAATAACCCAAAACTAAACAACGTGAATTAAAAGTTACAGGACTAAAACGAAATAAGACAAACAGAGGGGGGCCCTATGATATTTACCCCTTTATTAATAGCGACGGCCTGATGTGTGACGCGTGGAGGATCGGACGGCGGAGAACAGACGCGCCTTTACTCCTTCGGCTCTTAGGCTCGATCGACGGTGGGGAGAGGGACACGTGGGCGATCGAGCGGTGCTGGGCTCGAGTCCCTCTCTCCTCGGCTGCACGGTCCAGATGAGATCCTCAGATGGATCGACGGCTGCTGCTCCTCGAAGAATGGACGGCTGGGATTAGAACTGGAGCGAGGTCTTCATCGGACGGCTCTGGAAGGTGGAGGAAGAACTCGACGCCGGCGAACTTCGCTGACGTCCTGCGTGAACTACGGTCCTCCTCAGCTGCGCCTGAGGGTCGGAGAAGATCCGGCGTGAGGTTGCGCGGCTGCTGCGGGTCTCCAATGCCTCGGCCGAGCCCTGGAGGGCTCCGGCGAGGTCGGCGGAGAAGAAGCTCCTGGCTGAACTGTGAAGGAGGCTCAGACACCCCCTTTGGACCTGCAAAGTGGTCAAGAAGCTTCGCGGGTCGAGGGCAAAGTGCCTCGACCCGGTTAGGTGGCGTGAAGGTGAACGGTGAGTCGAAATGGCGAGCTCCGGCGAGGGTGGTCGGCGAAGGAACTCGAATCCCAGATCCTGTGCGATCTGGGTTGTGCGAATGGGTGAAGAAGGTGTGTGAGGGTACGGCGGAGGTGATGAGATGGTCGGATGGTCGAGATGTAACGCGATGTGGACGGAATCGGAGATGTGCGTCGGAGGTAGGAATTGGGCGAAATCGAAAATTAGACTAAATGGAAGGTCGAATCGGATACCTGATGGATGCTGGAGACTGTGCTGGAGCTGGTCTTGCTCCTGGTCGTAGCTTCGAAGGGCGTCAAGGCCTGAAGCTCGATGCTCAACGCCGGCGGCGGAGCAAGGACGGCGAAGTACGCCGGATCAGAGGATACGCCTCCTCACCTCACTGCAACAAGGGCAGAGGCTTGCTGTCACTCTCGCCTTGCCGATGGAGGTCACGGGGAAGGAAGAGAAGGTCCAAAGATGCGGCGCGGAGGCGGCGGAGGTGATGGTTATATAGAGTGACCGGGGCGATTAGGGTTGAGGGCTGACAGCGAAGGAAAGCGTGGATTTGATGGCGGAGGATCCGGCGAGGGAGAGGGATGTACGGCGAAGAATCCGGGCGCGGGGGTTGAGTGGGTGACAGCCTGGAAGCGCGTGGGAAATTCGGAGAAGATGGGGTGGCGCGCCTCTTCCAGAAAAGGAAGGAGGTCGCGGGGGAGTTGACCGGGGTCAACATTCCCCCGTGGACCAGTCAGACGCTGCCACGTGGATGCTATTTTGTTTTATTTTTTTTAGGGCAGAAATAGGTCGAATTAAAGAAAACTCAAAACATGAAATATTTTTCTTTTATTTTTTTCTATTTTTTGGTGATTTTTAATTAATTTTTGGAAATAAAAAATAGGTTAGCTATATACATAGGTATATGTACACTATATGGATTTTTATTTTTGATTTTTTTTATTTGTTCTTTTTATGTATTTTTATGCTTATTTTGTATTTTATTTATTTACAAGATAAAATGAGGAATAAAAGAATATTTTTATTTTATTTTTATCACATATATACAAGGGTGAAATAAATGGTTGAATACATTTATATACATGGTATTTATACAATGTATTTTTGTATTTTCAATTTTGTAATTTTTATTTGATTTTTGTTTTGTTTCTTGTTATTTATTTTATTTACAAAATGTAACATAGAATATTTACAAAAAGTTTAGAAAATAATTGAATTTATTTATAAGGTTAAATAATACAATGGTGTGGTGTATGTACATGGTGAAGGAATGATATTTTTGATCTTTTTGCTTTTTATCTTTTTATTTTGTTTTTAATAGCTTTTACAAAATATATACAAATATTTACAACATATTTTTGGGTGAGGAAAATATATAGTTTTATTTACAGAAGTATACACACATGAGCTCCTATCTCCCTCTACTTTGGCTTTTATGCGGTCAGGCCCATGCTGAGCCCTCCCTTGGGTTAGGTTGCTCAATATTTATTCTAAATATTTCCCTCTTTTTCTTTTTGCTCTTTATTCTTTTATTTTGTGCACAAAAACATGCTAATTATAGGTTTTTACACAATGCATGCTTTTGGTATTTATTTGTATTTACACATATCTACATGTATTTGCAAAGGTTTTTGTAGCTAAAATAGAAGAATAAAGAGTGATGAATGGGTATTCATCAATGAACTGAGATTTATTGTGAGTCTCATTAAACAATGAATCATACTCATCAAAAAATTCATCAATCTCTGATAACTGCATCAACATATAGTAGTGTATGAGATCTTTATACCACTGAACATATACCTTCCACATGATTGAAAGACCCATAATTTCGATTCGTCCTCTTCCACCACGACTTCGCCTTCATCATTTCATTCAAATCGGTTGAAATGCATGCTTTCACCTTCCGTATATATTTCACAAAAATTAATACACTCTTCACAAAGATAACCTTCAGCAATACATCCTTCAGGTTGTGCCTTATTAAAGACCATATTTTTTAATTTTTGAAGGTATCTTTCTATTTGATACATCCAACGAGATTGTAGACTATCAAAATCACGGGCCAAATGCTGTAACTCAAACTCATATTACCAAACAGATTAAAACCATCTGAAGCTAATCTCAACCGAATATTTCTCTCATCTTGAGAGAAATGAGGTATCTCTGATCAAATGTTATCCATTCTTCTGCATCAGATGGATGTCTCATAATTCTATTAGCATCTCGTTTATTTGAACGAGAATGCCATATCATCCACTTTGTGGGTTTTTGTGACATAAAGAGACGTTTCAGTCTTGGAATTAATGGGAAGTAACGTAATATCTTTACTGACTTCTTCTTCCTCTTTAAATTACTTTTTTCTTCTTTGTACCTATAAGTTTCACAATAGGGACAAAATACTAAATGTGAATTTTCTCCTCGGAAAAGTACACAATCATTGACACGGGCATCTATTTTCTCGTATTTCAGACCTAGTAATCGGAATCGTTGCTTCGCCTCTTTCTAATCCTTAGGATAATTATCAGGATTATTCAATAACTTCCGGATTAAGGTCAGTACATCTGTCATCATTGTCGTGGTTGATCCGTTACTTACTTTCATTTTAAACAACTCTAATAAAAACTGTAAACGCGTCATGTCAACATCAGGAGCTAACATTACGTCGGCATCTGGCAAACTGCTCTCAAACCTATCATCTAAACTAATGTCTTGTGTCTCAGGTCTTCTTAAGTCGTCCATTAATTCAAATAACTCGTGGTCAATATTATTCCAGGATTATGTAGTGGCTCCTACACCTACATCCATATCCTCATCCATTTGCAAATGATCTATAACCTCTCCATGTTCAGTCCAAATGGAGTAATGCAACCAAAATCCGTTGAGTATGAGGTGGTTATAAACTTCCTCTCTAACATTACATTTAATATTCTTACACCTCAAATATGGACAATAAATCTTAAAATCACCAAATTTCTTATTAACACTTTCTAATTGAAATGCCCAGTCGAAGAACGTGATAACTCCTGTCTTATATTGTTGAAAATCATCGTATCTCTTACCCATCCATGTTTTATCCATTTCGCTGCTCAATTTTGAATAATAATCACCACGATGTTTTAGTTATATGGAGACAAATTAAATGTGGGGCAAACATTTATAAATGAAGACAAGATATATGGAGTCAAGTTATAAGGAATAACAAGTTAAATGGGTAAGTTATACGAATAAGTTAAACACAACAAGAAAAGATCATATATATGGAGTCAAGTTAAACATTGGGCAAAATGGAAAAAAATGGAGAGATATAAACATGGCATACATCTTTCTTATCTTCATCTTATAGATATGAGGGAAAACAACCATATATACTTCGCTAAGCAAAATAGAGAATAATAAATGCAAAGGAGTGTTAATAATCACCAAAGACGTAGATGGAGGAGGCCAACAAGAACGAGAGGCAACGGGGCGGCGCACGGCACGACGGGCGGCGGAGGGCGGCGGGGAGGAAGGATACTTGCGAAATGGTAAAATGCGCAGGCCGAAGGGGTTTTTTCGATCTGACCATCGGGGACGGTCAAAACGACCGTCTCCACTGGTTGCGTCTAAGTAAAAAAAATCATGCCGTAACAATGGAGATGGTCGCAATAGGGTAGAGGGGACGGTCGTTAACGACCGTCCCCTTTCCTAAACCCATAGGGGACGGTCCTTCATGACCGTCCCCTTTCACCCCCTTATGTCGATCGCGATGCCAACAGAAGCGTAATGGGGACGGTTAGAACCGTCCCCAAAGGCCCCTCCCGGGGGGCAAAATAGACAGTGACTTGGTGAGAGCATAGGGGGCGGTCATTAATGACCGTCTCCTCTGTACCCATGCCCCAGGCCCGATCGCGACGGTAACAGAGGTGTAATGGGGACGATCATAACTATCCCCAAAGACCCCTCTCGGGGGAGCGAAATAGACCAGTGACTTAGGGAGGGCGGAGGGAACGATCGTTAGTGACCGTCCCCTCTGGTCCACCACCCATGCCCCAAACCTGATCGCGACGCCAACAGAAGCGCAATGGGGACGATCATAACCATCCCGAAAGGCCCATCCCGAGGGGCGAAATAGACCAGTGACTTGGTGAGGACATAGGGGACGGTCGTTAGTGACCGTCCCCTCTAGCCCACCACCCATGCCCCAAGGCCTATCGCGATGCCAACAGAAGCGCAATGGGGACGGTCATAACCGTCCCCAAAGGCCCATCCCGAGGGGGTGAAATAGACCAGTGACTTGGTGAGGACATAGGGGACGGTCATTAGTGACCGTCCCCTCTAGTCCACCACCCATGTCCCAAGGCCTACCACGATGCCAATAGAAGCGCATTGGGGACGGTCAGAACCGTCCCCAAAGGCCCCTCCTGAGGGCGCGAAATAGATAGTGACTTGGTGAGGGCAAAGGAGACGGTCATTAACGACCATACCCTCTGGTCCACAACCCATGCCCCAAGCCCGATCGCGACCCCATCAGAGGCGTAATGGGGACGGTTATAACTGTCCCCAAAGACCCCTCCCGGGGGGCGAAATAGACCAATGACTTAGGGAGGGCAGAGGGGACCGTCACTAGTGACCGTCCCTATTACTTCATTACAAAAGGAGACGATACCCCTAAGACCGTCTCCCAGTATATGGGTATTGGAGACGGTTTTCTTTCGACCGTCCCCAAAAACTATCAATAGGGACGGTCGTCGGGGAACCGTCGCTAGTTGTCGTCCCAAAAAGCCTAAATTATTGTAGTGGCATTGTCGTTGCACCATGCGTGACGATCTACACATGTCACCGTCAATCTACACCTCGCCGTAGATCTGCTCGTCAACCATATCAAACTCGTCATATTTGATCCTCCCATACAAGAACTCCATACAAGAAAATATAAAGCATATTCCAATACTCCATATGTCTGCCTCTGGACCATATTTTCTCTTCAACACTATAGGGGGAATGTAGTAAGCACATCCAACAATCTATGTAAACACCTCCCCTACAGTTACAACAATCAAAATATTACAACACGATTCCTCGTGCTTGGAGATGGAAACATTTGCATATGCAAAGGCAATGGAACAAAGTCTTTTTTGGTCAATTTCCTGCCTAATGAGATGGATTCCTCGGGTATGTTTTGTTTAGGGACAATTTTTTTCTGAAATCAATAATACGATATGAAGTTTCATGGGAAAAATGTGAAAAGGGGGGACCATATTTTAGATATAATATTGTGATTAGGGCTTGAACAAAATGATATTGAAAAGCAAGTGCAATAGTATGGAACGAACCTTGCTTGAAGAAGATGGAGAGGTCGAAATCGGTGGCCTTGAGGGGGACGCTCTCGTCCTTGCTGAGAAGGGGGAAGTTTTAGGGCTTAAGATCCCTGTGGATAACACCCATGGAATGGCAGTTGTGCACGATCTGCATGATGACGCAAAGGAAGGATGCAACTTCTCTCTCAGTGTAGCAAAGGAGGGACGCAAGTTCCCGGGCTTGAGAAAATTAGGAGAGAGATAAAGGGATCCGAAATTTATTTGAGCAAATTAGGAGAGCGATTAATGACCTATATATTTTAACCATTTACATACTACATTTAGATAATGAACAATGACCATAATAGGCTTGTGATTAATTAAATACTAATATTAATGTATCTTTAATAACAACCGTCAGATTAAGTATGGGTGAATGAAATCGTTGGCCTTCCTTAGGGATGGAAGGACCAAGTCCTATTTGAAAGATATCCTATATATCTATGCATGTATGTATGTATGTATGTATATGGTTCTTATCAGTTGTGCCCCTCTGAGATGTTGCAATTTTAGTTCTACCTCTCTCTTTTTGGGAATATCAGTTGTACCCTCAACTTTTTGTTGTTTTATCACTTGTGCCCCTCGGATTAGTTGCCATCCTTTTCCAACGCAAATGGACGTTAACTTTGA